>VXBU01017232.1:65497-78324 GCA_013400315.1 Bombycilla garrulus
GTATGTATATGTATATATATATATGTGTGTGTGTGTGTGTGTGTGTGCATATATATATATGTATATATGTATGTATATATATAATATATATATTTAGCAAAAAGGTCCACATGTTCCTTGTGTGGGTTGCTTTGGGTTGTTTTCCTACTCGTTGTATATGACCCTGAGGCTTCCAATATATAGTATCTACATAATCTGAAAGATAGTTTCTGTCTTCAACAATTTAACAATCAAAATATGTTTTCTTTGGTTTCTAAGAGTTCTTCAGCATGAGGGTGACTGTGACAGACTGCATTGTATGGGACTAAACAATGCATATACTAACCTCCTTTTCATTTCAGGTGACAAAGTTGACAGCATGCTGTAGGAATAAGATGATGCACAAGTATAAATATACATAAAAATTCAGTAGCTAGAAGATACAAGGCATGCCTCATCAGCAAGTTTCTGCTGAGATAGAAGGATGTCTTTATCTGTCCACTTCCTATTTGCTCTCTGCCTTCTACTTAGGAGTCTGAGTTAGAGCTTATCATACAGCTCAATTTTATCCAAGTTTATTCTTGTTAAGGTTGACCACTGCCACACTCAGGCTTGCTGACTTAAGAAAAATAGGAAAATGTTTTTTCCATCCAATATCACATTCTCATTCCATCTCATTTTATTCCAAAATACATTAAGAAAAAAAAACCTAAATGTGAAACTGGAAAACTAGGAAGAAAAGTAAATATAGTAGTGGAGAATCTACAAGAAAAGCTACTTTTGGTTTTGTGTAAGAGTTTAAATTTTTTTCTCTAGTCAATGACTTTAAAGAGAGCAAGGACCATAGACATCACATCTTCATAAGAAATCATTATAAATCAGTCCATAACCATGTTCAACTGTCTTGAAGGAAAAGAGGAAAAAAAAAAAGAAAAAAGGTTCTGGTATTGGATAAAATGCTTTCTGGTATTGGATGTGAGTTACACTGCAAGTGTGGAAAGCTACAACTACAGGTGTTAATTATCATATTTGGGTGCTATATGAGCACTTTGTGTGTAAAAAACACCCTTCAATCTGAGCAATCTGAAGCTTAATACTGTCGGAAGAAACAGGAGGACAAACTATGGAGAGCAGGAACGCTCCATCATTAAAATTCCTTAAAATAAGTATCTAGGCATTGCTCTGGTACCAGTTCCACGTGCAGAGAGTAGAGAGTTGAATAGGGAGAGGGGTGACAATAGGTAATATTTCTTGCAGTTGCTGTGGTCTTAAACATGAGAAAATATGGAGACAAAAAGTTTTTGTCTCAGCAGCTACCCCTGGCAGTCAAAAGAGCTTTTGATTTTCATGATTTTCTTTAATTTTAGCTTATTTTATATGGAGCATCTAAAATGGGAAAGAAGTGAAAAAATAATGGAGGAAGGAAAAAATGTCAGGACTTGTTGGACAAACTTTTGTCAGAATACCAGTACCAGTATAAGATTTTGTGAACTGTAGTTCAATGTTACGTTGAAAAAATTAAAAGGAGGAAATGTGTACAGAACCAAAAAATCCACCCCCAAACCCCCCCAGTTTTCCGCTTGAATGTCTTCATATTTAAATTGTGAGAAATCTTTGAAATAATATTTAAAAAGGCTTTGAATCCACATGAAGTCTAAGAATTAACTGGAAGAGGGATGAACATTTTATTTCTTGGGACATACAGACACTCATATCCTTTTATCCACATGAAAATAATATTTACATTATTTTACATGGAACAATTCCTTCTCTTAATTATTAAAGTGAAAAAGTATGAAAGGGCACTTCTCACTCTTTTGGGTATTTTGGGTCAGATTTTTCCATCAATAAGATTGCAAGACAAGTCATGAAATTTTCTTGTAAAATAGATATATTCTTTGCTGATAGAGGTTTAGATATGCATATATTGGATGTAATAATATGCATATATTGTCAATACCAAACACATCACTGAGGATTTTGAATAGTCTCTTATCAAACTGATTTAAAACTGAAGTACTTTTTTTATAACCTAGGTCAGGTTAAATTTACATTACAGTTTCTTCAGATTAAATGTGGATAGCTTGTAAAGTGAATGTTTGGAAAATGAACAGTCACAAATATCTACAACTTCAGGATTTAGTTTATGGAAGATAATAGACTGAACTGAAAGCAACTTAAATTCAAATTAAAGCACACGGTTTTAACAAAATTTGAACATTAAACAAACATTTCCTAGCATGAACAGGCACGAGAGTTTCAATCTAATCTCAAAATAGGGTTTTTTATAAATACTATTTCATGTCATGGAGTTTTTATAACCAATAAAAAAAATCTTTATTTATGTCAATTACTATAAGTTTTGGTATTTGAACAGCCTCAGAAAAGTATAACAGTAGCTGAGCAAGAACTGATCATGGATCTCACACCCTTCATCATAACATGTCACAATTTATAAAAAGCTGCTTTGACCTTTGGGACCTCAATTATAAGGCATAAAATCTTACTGTTGTGAATTAAACTAACTTCATTGTTTGAAGGTGTAACTTCAGCTTTGTTGTCCTGGTAACTACAAAAGTAGCCTTGTCATGTAACTGTTCCATTTTATAGTGATTATTGTTTATGTGAGTATGTGAAAAATGACTAATTTCCTACAGTGGGTCCTTCTCACAATGAATACCTTATTATTAAAGTTAATCCCAAATTTTGATTTCTATGAATGCTTTGCACAAACTTAAGTGATTTTACCAGAAAAACTTCATAAATGTAGGTCAACTAAAAGCATTAAAACATATGGTATTCAACAGAATATATATTTCAAAGCTGTCACTAAATGACTAATCCTGTAGCCTCCATAATTCACCAGACACATCATTTATGCCATTTTTATTTTATTTCTGAACTGTGATAGCTCTGTTAGAGATGAATGAAGTTGATCCAGGATGAATCCAGATGTGAGTTGGCAGGAAATAAATTTATGTCATGAGGAATTCGATTATTTTTGTTCTGTATTTGACTTGTCATTGATCACTAAATTTTCCCTATTGAGTCCTATCTTCACCTCTCACATACAGTACAGATTAACGTGACAGCTTCTTGCCATTAGACTTGAAGTCTAATGCTGTCTTGTTGTAAGGAAAAAGAATGTCAACTTTTCTAACAGTCCTCAATGAAGAAACTTACAATTTCTTTTAAAAATTATGTATCCAGAATAAAATATATATTGTCCTATAATTTTTTAAGTATGTAAAAGTTAGTCTAAACCTAGATATCCCTTTAAAAATATCTTTATTTAGTCAATATTGGGGAAAAATATTTTAACCATACTTGGCTTTTTTTTTGAGATACATCCTTCTTGTGACATCACAACAGTAATCTGCAGTGTTGCTGGTCAAAAACAATTCTTCCATCACAAAAAGAAAAGAGAAGGTAGGCGAAATATTTGCAATTGGTGTATTATTTGTCAAATTAAGAATAAAAGCTCTTCTTTTCCCAGCCCCTGCTCTTTTTAAACAAATTCACATTTGTCTATCTGTAAGGTCCTTTATAAATGTATCTTCCAACATTTCATATGTATTCCATCACAAATGATTTGGCATATTCCAGTGATAGTGGCACAGGGGAAAATTTGCAACACTTGAAAGTGAATAATAGTTGGAAAAACCTCTTTCTGTACCACTGCTATGGAACTCTGATAAATCATAATTGCCCATAAGACCTTTACATCTCTTCTCCATATCAAATGTCAGAATGCTTAAGCTGACATTCTAACACTGCAAAACAAAAACTGGTTGCTGTCAGGGATCCTGTCTACAGTATGTTGCTGGAAATTTGTCAAAATTGATAAAAATGTGGTAAATTAAAAAAAATACTTGTAAGTAAATATATAAAATTTACAAAAATCTTAATATAAAGCTGCTAATCAAGGCATGGCTGTTCTCGTTAAACACTGTTCCTTTGAATGTGTTTGGCGGCTTTCATCAGGAGATTGCAGAAAAACCTGTGATGTGCTGCACAGTAGCAAGTACTTTAGGAAATGGCACTGGCAGTGACACCATAATATTGGTTTGGACATCCTCTGGAGCTAACAGAAGCGAGTTTTACAGTGCATAAGTTTAGGAATGCAGGAACTCTCAGAGGACAGCAGGTGACCCTCACTCTTAACCTGGCAGAGCTAATCTTTCAGAATTACTCAAAAAAATTATTGCCAAAATGCTTTTCCGGAATACCTGAAAAAGTTAGTTTTGTGCAGGCAAACATTGTAGTGGGGAATTTAGCTAAGATAGATGCAAGATTTTAGAACAATTCTTGAAGGTCTTTTTATTCACTGTAATTATGTTCCAGAAAGACTTTGAAGTTGCTACTGAATATTTGGTCGGAGCTTTGATTTGCCAAACATTAAGAACAGTAAACATCCTGGAGCCCAGATAAGAAACTAGTAACATCGAATCTAATGCCTTAGTGATTAGGAGAAAGCGATGGTTTAGGAAATGTCTAAATGAACAACAGACCAGGAATTATTTTAAATTATGGAGATATACTGGTGTCCTGTAAAAAAAAGTTTTAATAACATCCAAAAAAAAACTTTAGAATTATTTCCAACATTTCATCAACATTTGAGCGACTCTAGTCAGAGCTGTAAATTAAACACATTTACATCTGCATGAAACAACTTGAATCATTGAATCAATATTCTCACTATAAGAGAAACAGACAAATATTCTGAAAAATAGCAACCCTTTATGTTTCTAAATATGAAACACAAAAAGTACAATGAATAATGAGTTGTATTCATATTATCACCACATTACTTGGTTTACAGTAAAATATAACTAAGTTTCAGGGAAAAAAATCACTTTTGACTATATAAGACAAAGCATCTAGTTTCATCTCAGACTTTTCTAAAGGTCTTAGCATTTCAAATCTCTGTAGATATATCCTTGAACAGGACCAAAACTGTGACTTTCTACTTTTCAAAATCTAGACAGTCTAAAATTCTTAAATGAAAAAAAAAAAATTATCTTAAATTTTATTGTAATTTTTAATTCAGCTAGGTTTTTTGGGTTTTTTTCCCTTCCAGATAAAGAGCAGGTTTGATAACTAATAGAAAATCACAACCCATATTTATAAAAAATATGACAACAGACATGCATTGAAAAATCTTTCCATTTTGCAGAAAAAAAACATAAAACAATATTCATTAGGTAAAAGTAAATGCAACTGAGAAAGCCAGTATACCAGGAGCTTGAAAAATGATTGATATTTNTACACATATAGCTCAGCCCACAGTCACGCCACTTATTCTGATTTTCTTTCTACTGAAAACTTTACTACCTCTTCCATGTAAATTTCCACATTTAAGACTTCAGAAGAAGGAAGGGCTGTTTCTTTAAAAGAGACAAGAGAAATATGCAAGTCTGTATGCTTGGTGATGGAAGTGGCAGACAGAAGTGCTACATTAAATCCAGAATCAACAAAGACTACAAACTGTATGAGCAAAAAAAGAGTGAACAACAGGAAACTCATGTAGAGTTTCTGCCATTTCTGTGCACAAGTCTGGGATACTGCAGTGTCTCTGTAAAAAAATACTAGAATCTCTGGAAAAAAGAAAGGTTGGCTTTTGGCTATTTTGCTGTGCAGTGGCATGGGAAAGGCCAAAATATCCAAATAGGAAGCATCATGAAATTTACTGGCAATGGATCAATGAGAGTACACATCAGCAAAAAACACTTAAGTAACAGCACTGACAGCTGCCTGCTGAGAGAGAATTCTGCTAACAGAACAGTTGGCTGGGAAAGGTAGAAGAAGAAAATAACTTCAGGAACTGGAAGCCGACCATCTTTCTCTTTCTCAGAATCAATGTCACTGAGATTTACAGTAAGTTGTCACACTGGGACAAAATGAAATAAATTGAGCAGCAACAGCAAAACTGGAAATTGATCAACAGGCATACTGAAAATGTGATGTGAAATATGGACAAATTTTCTTTCTGGGAACTGAGGGCCATATAAACCAAAGCCAAAAAAGTTGCATATTTTCAGAAGTTATTAAAGAATTTAACTCTAACCACTAGGGTTTTGTGTTTTCAACTGGAATCATACAATCATGGATTTTTTTAAGTTGGGAAGGACCTTTAAGATGATCTAGTCCAGTTAAATTACAGGTATCATTAAGAATTTATTTTCACTAGAAAATGTTACATAATTTCCTATTTATAGATTTGAAGTAAAATATTGAAGTGAGTTAAGAATAAAACTAACAGTGAGTTATTAATCAAGTAAGTATCTGGGGTAGAGAGGAAGTTTATTTATATTACGGCATAAATGAGAGAGAAGTTGTGGATCAGTATCTGAAACCATCTAATGAGTATCTAATGAGTCTGGTGGCAATAAAATACCAGAAAATAGGTATGTGTATTTGTCTTGTTTAGGATGTTCTGTGTGTTTGTGATACATTGCTTGTAGAATGTAAGACCATATTTTGAACGTCAATATCCTATTGAGTTACAAAGAATAAGGGAGTTTTAACTTCAGTGAGACCAGATGTCTACCAGCTGTTCATATACAGGAATGATCCTTTCTCTAGAAAGGATATATAAATATCTTTAAAAAAGTAAAGTGATATTTTTTTGCCTTTAGCAATGTCTGTTGTAAATACCAGTAGGTGCAAAGACTACTAAGGATGTTATAAACAACTATTTTATTGCATTTTACTTCATCTGGTCTCAAGGCAAAATGAGGCAACTAACTGTTAACAACATAGTCCATGACACAGCCAATCAAACAATACAAACACTTAAATACACTGTGGGTTTTGGATACCTAGCACATTACCTACTATATCGAAATAGAGACACAGTGGGCCCTTGTTTGGGCTGTATAGCTCAGAGAGTTCACCAGAAGAGGATGAGTTTCCCTCACATACTGGTATGTCCTCTGGGCTGGCTACATGCTTGAAGTCGGAAGGTCACAGAAAGTCTGCCATAGTCTCCATTCCAGGAGGGGGAACAAAAGTGGTAAATGAATGATCATAGCTGAGAAAAGAAAAAATGTTGTGCTTAATTAATGCATTTATTTTCTGTGGCAACTGTTCCTGGACAAAGCTGCTCCCAGACCTATCTGAAATTCATGAAAAACCCTACATACACCATGGATATTGTCCTCGAAGAGAACATAGAGTCACACTGGCATCTCTCTTCTCTTAGTTCTAAGGGGACATTTTAAAAATTCCATTCTAATTTTTTTCTGGCCTAGGAAAATAGAATATTTTCATTCGCAACTTCCCTGGCTACTATATTTGGGGTTTTTTTTCTTTTTTTATGTATTATGAAGTTAGACTATCAATCTTACCATTTTAAACCACAAGGAAAATTGAGATAGAAGACGGGATCACTGCATATATCTTAAGCATTTTCTCCTGGTGTGACTTTTTAGATGGGTTGGAAAGCCCCACATGGGCTTGGAAAACTATCTGAGACATTTCCTATTTGTGGCCTGGATAAAGAGAGGAAGAAAACATAGTCCAAAGAGAGACACAAATTGTTAAATATGACAATATGCTTACAGTTAAATTTGAAGAACAAGTCTAGTTTAATTAATTTTATTGTCTTATTAAAGTAATAAATATCTCTCTAAAGTGAACACTACACTGACATGATTCATTTTATGTTAACCTAGACGGATTTAACATTCCACAGACAGTGTCAGTTTATGCCACTCATCCCCAAGGATTAGATTTCATTATGTTTATCTGTAGCAGTCAGTGAGTTGCTATGCATTAAATTATTCTAATGAGACCATTTATGAAACAAAGAAAAAACATAAGGAAGGAAAATGGCAGACTATGACTTCATGGTGATACTTTAATCCAGTACTTAAAGATTTTCCTCTGCTTGCATTCCTTCCCCTTGCACACTTAGATATCCACTCCCATCTTTCAACAGTACACTATTTTCTACTTGCTTTAAAGATGTTCAGGTTGCTGTAAACTTTCTTAAACCAGACTAAAACTTAGGTCGAAAAGGAAAGTCTATGAACACTGGTAGCCAGGACAGGTGACACAGGAGGACTAGAGACATGCTGTTTGCCACTGCAGGAAGAAAGTTCATGAGGCCAGAGCTTGAGAAGAGTTCAACCTGGATAGTACTGTGGAGGCCAAAAAAAGGCTTTTTGGCATATTTTGACAGCAAAAGGAAGATTAGAGGTAACACTGTGGACTTGTACTTTTAGTCCACCTAAAAACAGGGACAAAGACAAGAAGAGATGTTTAATGATTTATTGAAGGAGGTGATTGTCCCACTCTGCTGCTCTGTGGCCTCACCTGAAGTCACATGTGCAGTTTTGGGCATGACAGTAAGTGAAGGATATTGAGCTTTTAGAAAGCATCCAGGAGGAGGACTATGAAGGTGGTGAAAGGTCTCAAGGACTAAACTTATGTGGAGAGGCTAGCATCACTTGGTTTGTTCAGCTTAGAGAAAGCTGAGAGCAACCTCGTTACAATCTACAGCTTCCTCAAGGGAAGCAGCAGAGGGGAAGGTGCTGATCTCCAGCCTCTGGTGACTAGTGATAGGTCACAAAGAAATGAAGTATCACGAGAAGTTGAGGCTTGATATTAGAAAAGTTCTTCACTGAAAGGGTGATCAGTCACTGGAACAGGGTCTCCAGAAAAGGGGTCATTGTGCCAAGCTTGCCAGACTTCCAGAATATCTAGATAATTTTATTCCCATGGTTCAGATTTTTTTTTCAGTTTTAGGTCAATTTACAAGGAGCAGGAAGGAGGACTCAATAATTCGTATGGATGTCTTACAAACTTATATATTCTATGAGTTTAAAATCTATCTAAAACAAATATATTAGACAAATACTAAAAAATACAGAAAAAAAATTTAGGAAGAAAGACCAGTACAGCTCTCACATAAACACAGAACTAAATATTCTGGTTTGACAGCTACTTCTACAGCAAAGGAATTTTCACAGTTATGGCAGCAAAACAGCCATCTGCTCTGGGTAGCAGGTTCAAACTTTCAAGACTTTCCTCTGTGCATGTGTGAAATGTTTGACTCATGCAATGATTTCTTTAGTCCCTGTTCACATGAAAGGCTCTCAATCATACTAGCCTAGATATTTACTCAGGTACCAGATACTGTATAAGGTAACGGACAACTTGGGTTTACTTGTGCTGTTTCCCCAGTAGCTCTCATTGATCTCTTTTATAGTTTTCTACATTTAGCTATGACCAACTGAGGCACCATAAATACAAAAAACAGTTTTATTGTGGTTTTCCTTCTTCCTCTTTATACAGATACAGAAAATAAGGCTGCTACATGTTTTATTCCTTTTTGGTTCACTAGTTATCTATGCAGGGCTTTCTCCTCAATAGAACGTAACTCAAATTAAGATACCTAAAACTGTGACTCTGGGCAGTATATTCTGGGATTGTTTTTTGGCAGATATTGTTTCACCTTTCTTTTAGTCAGTCATTCTGTCTAATTCCATGTTCAGTACTGCTTCTTTCCAGAGTCATAGATGCATCCATGCCCTGAAATAACTAATGCTTAAGCTTACAGTATTCGCATCATAAACAGATTAAACTCTCTCTTGTTAATCTCATCTTTTTTATTAATAAGTATTCATTAATTCTTGTTCTAATACTTCAATTGTGCTTTATTATCTGTATTAGTTGACAAAAAGTTTGAAGGGCAATTCGTTTTCCCCTATGATCTTTCTCTTCAGTATTAAGCTATTTTTCTGTAGCACCTTTGGGACTTTGATCACAAAGATAACTATTATTTCAGCTATAGAAGCTTTCAAGCATGCTAGAATGAGTGGGACATTATACACACCTCAGATTGCTAATACTGCAGCATGATGAGGACTGTTTTTTTTTTTTTATAGGAAGCATAGGTGGACTAATAACTCAGAGTTGTCACAGTGAGGAAATCTTCCTCACATTTCTTTATCTCCCTCCAGATCTTGAACCATATTCTGCACATTGCTGGTCCTTCTGTAAGCTTCTTTAACATTTTCTTTACAGGAAACAGTCAGAAAATTTCCCCCTACAGAGCAGTATTTAAAGTAGCCATGAAAGTGTCTAAGATATGAAGGACCTGGCAAAAGGTAGCTGTTGGTGGAGAAAGGCTGACTGAAACACCTCGTTTAGCAACAGCGGATAATAGCAATAATGCATATTACCTGTATACATTTTCTGGAAGTGTGTTCTCCATCAAGTAAACTTTTTATTAAGGTATATTTTCATAGCAAGATGGCGTATTAGAATATGTTCAATAAATGTAAAATTGCCTCACTGAATGTGTGACAGGGCTGATGCACCCAAGTGGCCTTGAGAACCAAGAAGACCTTCACAGAACCAGGAACATCAAAAAGTGTATTTCCATCTACAACTTTACCTTCTCATTCCTTGTGGAAGGAAAAAAAAGTGTAATCTCTGCATCAACAGATGTCACTGTCATATCAAGGGACACTACTGTATAAAGGGAACAAAATCTGAACTAAAAAGATAGGTATGCAGTCAGATCTTAATGGATCCCAGACAGGGAGCTCTGTCTGTTGTTTCTTACACACAACTGGGTAAATTGTTTCCCCATGCTTCTATTCTGTTAAATATTAATTTTTATAAATAAATTATCTTTGACAGTGAGAATACTTCTTAAAAGAACCAAATTTTAGCAAGTCTTTTAGTCTGCAATATATATTCATACATATGTCTATACATGAACACACATGAAGTTTGTTTCATGACACTGTCTTAGCTAACATTCCATTGCATTTTATTACAAAAAAAATAGAATAGATTTTTTATTTTTACACTAAATTTGGGAAATTTCCCGTTCTGTTCTCTGTGTATCTCATTCTACAAAGTTCATCCACATCATGTGTTTTACACTAGTAGGTTTAGTTTCAATAATTTTTCTACTGTGAATTTGTAAGCTGAAAAAGCACTTAATCAAGAGGTCTATTACCACTCTAGACTGAAAATAAGGGCAAAAAGACAAGTGTTACATCTTGACAATAGTCGATGACATTAATAGATTTGAAAGTGGAATGGCAAGGTAACCTCTGTGCTCCTAAAGTTATTTGATCAGCTTCCGAGCTGACCCTTTGTTGAAGAGCTCTGATCTCCTCATAACGTTTTCAGGTTTTAGGTTTATTTTTTCTAAAGTGTGAATACAGTTTTGGTTTCCCCACCTGAAAGGCTGTGTAACATAAAATCAGATATTTAATGTGAATTAAAGGGTAAGTTTCAAGATATCAACCAGGAGATTGGTATCTGTGTTTGTTACTTTTATTTAGCTGATTATTTTTCCAGGTTGCTCTTTACTCTTTGACAGCTAGTATAAATACCAGGTATTAAACTGGACTTACTGTTTTCAATTTAAATTTATTGTGTCCAATCAAGTACTGCATGTGTGTGCACTCTCAAGTGTGTTATTTCTTTTTGCTTGGAATACTCAACAATACCCAGAAATATTTCCTCCCACAGTATTTTTCCAATAACACTCTTAGAGGAAACTTAAAAAATGCTTAAGGAGTAAAAGGTTAAGAAACTAAGGAGAAAAAGCTGAGAAAATTTCTTTATGAAAAGAAGTTGTAGAAATTAATCCATCTATGGGAATTTCGAGTATTGAAAATGTAGCAATTACCAGTAAAAACTTTCAATAAAATGACAGGCAGGAATTTAACAGAGAATTTCTTCCATGTTTTTATAGTCTATAAACAAAAGGTATGAATGAAATTTTGTTGGACTCAATATAGAATATGAGCACTTAGTTCATAACATTAATTTATACTTAACATCAGAACATATGGTTGTGATAGGAATAAACTTACAATAAAAATATTTGAAATCAACCATAAAAATTGAGATTTCTACATTTATTTATTTACTTGAACAAAACCTCCTGCCCTTCAACAAAAAAAAAAATGGCCCTTCAATTTAATTTTTTTTCTCCAAACATTCAGAAGTGTACTAATCACATGGTACTATTAGGAACAGTGTTCAGGGTGTCACTAAATTTTTACTGTGCTTAAAATTTTTTCCAAATCTCTATCATACAAGGAAAAATCTAACTTTTGCTATTAATTATTATCATTCAGTCCTTCAGATGAAAGTCTAAAACTACATCGCAGAGAAATTTTTCTGATATGACCTCTCTCTTCAGTTAATTAGCTATACTACCTTTTTCTGTATTTCATTTAAAAGCAAAAGATGCTTTGTTTTATGATATGGTATGATATGATTAAAAGGCATAAGAATCCATGTTTATGCATGTTGTCTAATTACATTTACTTTGCAAGACTCAGGGCATGTTTAAGTTCACATTCCAGTTTAATGACACAAAACAACAGTCTATTTCTCTCAACATAGGAAAATGAATATTTTGCTTGGCCCTGGAGCTAAACTTGGTTAAAAAACACCCAATGTATTTATTTATGGAGAAATTCTGTATAATTTAACTGATAATTATCAGAAGAGGGTTTTTGGGTTTTTTGATTCATAAAGTAGACCTGGAAATATGTGATGACTGCCTGCAAGATTACCACTCTAAACCAGAGTTTGCATGTGAAGTCAAGGCTGCCCACAAGTTAATATGTCAGAGCTGAAATTTTGTGTTATGAAAGACAGAGTCAATACAGAATATTAACATTTTTTTACTATTTTAAATAGACAAATGTTTAAAAGAAGTTCATACCTATAGATGATCAGATATTTCTAATTTCCCTTCAAAATACAGTGCAGTACTACATAGCGTTTATTAGTATATGGCAGAGTTTTATAGAATAGATGATATGAATCATGTCAATTCATTAAAAGAACAGAAAAAAAAAAGA
>VXBU01017233.1:4347-20315 GCA_013400315.1 Bombycilla garrulus
CATGAAGCACTGAAAATGCTGGGAAAAAAAAAAAACAAACATAAAAAAAAGCTGTTTTAAGAGTTTGCTTGGTCTTTTCATGAATAAACATATAAACAAGCTTAGGATAAGCATGCTTTTGCTATTGTTATTTGCTGTACCTAGCGTAAAGCTAACTCAGGTGTATCCCTGTGTTGGAATCACCAAATCCTCTAGCTGCTGTGCAGACAGACCAAAGATTTGAAATTTGACAATCTGAGCACAGATACTTACAGTATGAAACACACTGCAGACTGCTGTTTCACATAGAGCTGGAGTTTTTCGGACAGATCTAAAAATTCTAGAGCAGAAGTCTGGGTCAGTAATCATAATTTATATAGTTCATGAAGAAAAAAAGCATAGCATTACCTTAACACACTTAGGTACAGTTGGATCATGCAATAATTAACTGAAGAGGTTCTCAGCTCTGACAGGAAAACCTGGTAGATCCAGGGAATTAAGCCAAATTGTGGTGATCTGAAAGTAGATGTCAGGAAAGACAGGCTTGAGGCCAGGGGTGATGAAGGAAGGAATGAAGGAGCTCAGAAAACCAATGTTTGGATAGAGCCAGGTTTAAGATTTGAAAAGGACAAGGTTAAGCAAAGAAACAGTAAGAGCAATGCGAGAATCAGAGCAAGGCATAAATTACAAAATGGAGCAAAATAAGAGTTTTTTATGTTGAATGTTTACCTTCACCCCACAGAACAATTGAAGCAGATGGTTCTTAATACACAGAAAATAGATTTTCTATAAAAAGGCTTAAAAGGAGACCATTAAGGCTGAAATGGGCTGGAAAAATAAAACATAGGTTAAGGTAATAGGTAGCCATGTAGTCTGGAGAAAAGTTATGAAAAATAGCCAAGAAATTAATTTCAAGTTCTTCCAGGTAGTTTGTAGGGATTCTTTTCGATTTAATATAATTCACATAACTCTTTTCCTTCCAAGTATTTATTTTTGTAGATGATCTTGCAAGTTCCAGTTGATTTCATACAGCCTTTGAATCATGTACATTTGACTATACTCCTCACCATAAAATTGTGGTACAACAGCAGAGGATGTTTGCTGGCAGTCTTTTAACACTTGCAGTACTGCTTCAGTATTAGGTTAATGTTTTTCATCCATTGGTTCACAGATGATCTGAGAGTTTTGAATTAATTAGGTAAATTTGTTCCATTAAAAATTGAGAAACAAATTTACTACCTAGTACAAAATGACCCTAAAATGCAGATCATATGAATAGAAAATATAAAGAGCCGAGCAGCTACCTTAGTATGAAGGAAAAGTATAGAAGTGTCCTGCTTTGGTTGAGCTGATAATGATGACAAAAACAGTGCCCTGCTTCTTGGAAATCCAGAGGCAGTCTGGATTAGTGTGCATAGTAAATCTAACAGACACACCATCCAGAATTTTATTGCATGCAGGAACTCATGGGGATTACCACGTTACCAGAGTATAATGAGCTGTTGGAGTTATCTCACAATTTCTTAAGTAACATTGACCACAAAGTGATCTGTCAAAAAGGATCATGTCTTTTGGAGTCCTAAAGATATGCTTTCCTTCAGGAAAATACAGTTTGTTTCTTGGCTTCTTGACCACAGTAAACTTCTGGGCTTTTACAGTTTAACATTAACTGCTTTTTAAAATTTTAATTTGAGGTATTTTGTGGTTTTTTTGGGGGGTAGTGTTACTATTATTGCTAGTATTATTATTATTACCACTTCTAGTGCATTTGTGGAGGGAGATGGATTCAGTGTGAGATTTTAAGGAACAAAATGTTCGAAACCTGACTCCGTCCCATGCAACAAAAGCAAAATCTTTGAAAGAAATATGCAGAATTCAGGGAAAAGGATGGATAACTCCTTTTTCTGCAACATATCTGTTTTACTACTACAATAGACAGTATGACTTGTTAAAGTAGAAATAGGAAAATAATTCTCAAAAATCAGAAGAACTAAACTTCACTGGATGTAGGTTTGGAAGTTGTCATAGTTAGCATTTCTATTTGAATTTCAAGAATGACCAAGACCCTGAGGAGTTCAACACTTTCAGAATTGAAATATCTTGAGGGTGGGTTTAAGCTAGACAAATATGTTACACTTTGTGTCAAAACAGATCCCCCAAACTGATATAAGTTCACAAGAAAGACTAAGTAATCTACCAAGAAGTACAACTGGAATAAGGCACCTTTGAGAGCTATTAAAGGAATGGCTATAGTGACCCTAGTGAGAAGTCCAGTTCAATGTTCAGAGGATATTGTCTGTATGGAAACACAATCACATGCTTGGACACATTTGATTGGCCATGAAGGCATAAGGATATAAAAAGGGAAAACCCTTCTACTTTTTGCGGTTGTCCTTTACTCATTTGCAAAAATTTGGTATGAAAAAGGGGAGATAGAGGACAGGCCCAAAAATATCCTTCTATTGTGAGAAGTCTTTCATTCAGTAAAGCATTTGAAAGAATATAAGAAGTCTAGAGTGGATATTAACAGTAACTGCCACCACATCAAGACTTCTTTGACTACTTCACTCAGTTTTTGACGCACTGTTAGAGCCTCATTACTAGATTTTTTTTCTGCCTAAATAATGTATAAACATTTCAATGAATTTATGATAGCACCATTACATTATTAAATTCATTCTGTTGATCAATAGCCAAATACAACTTCTGCAACAGGAAATGAGGACTTCTTTTTACACTGACAGTGTAGGAGAGCAGTTATGGTCTGAAATCGCTGTTGATAAGAGACACAATTTTACCTTATTCCTTGGTTTACCCTCTCCTGTGCTGGAGAAAGGAGACAAGAATCAATACTTTGCAAAGAAATTTCCTAAGGTGACAAATAAAATAGTTGAACCTATTATCACTTGTAAAAAATTATAGTTTATGGGGTTTTGGAGGATTGGGTCTTTACAGATCTATTTCCTAATTAAATCCTGAGAAAAAGCCTGCATAACAGAACGTGAATAGAGAAGGCCTGACTGAGTGAGGATCCTCCAGGAAGAATGAGAATTTATCATTTACAGTTCCTTTTGTCAGGAGTAAAGGGGAGAAAATAAAACCTTAAGAACTCAGCATTTGAGGACTTATGACTTCTGGAAATCATTTAAAGTTTATGGCTTTGAGATAGGTGATCAAATACCATCTGGCAAAGCTGTCAATTGGAGCAGCAAAAGATGAAGTTGCTCTCTTGCAATTCACTGTGACTGTTGAGAGGGAAGCTGCTGAGGCAATGGGATGTGACTTCTGAGCAACCTCCAGAGCAGCATCCCTTAGCAACCTACAGGCTTTGTGAGAGCTGGAAAAACTTCTTAGACTAACTTCTAATTGACCTTATAGAGAAAAGTTTGTTCTGGCACAGCTGTCTTACACCATTCATAAGGTTAGCAAAACCCCCTCTGAACTCAAATAACAGCAACAAAACAATATTTGCCCAGTTATTCATTATTCCTTGTTATTTCTGATTATATGGTTTTAAAATGAGAAAAACACCTTAGCCTTAAGAACACCCAATAGTCAGTGCTCAAAAAAGTAATAAGCATGGTAAGGAGAAACTGGAATGGATATTCTGATAGATTAGAATGGTACTGTAGACATCCAAGTTAATTCCTTTTCCCATAGTTAGATAATGTTGCAGTAATCCAAAGAGTTGCTGAATACAGGTGGAGGGTATTTTCTTTGAGGTTGTATTTTATTTTTTGTGAGTGGGTAGCATTTATACGCATTTTGGCCAGAAATTGTATAATAGACAAGGGTAGCTACATTATCTGCTAAAAATGCATAAATTAATGTCCAAATGGATGTTCATACTTTCCTTAAAATCACAGAGACAAATCCTTCAAAATAGTCCTATTTTTAGCTTTCCAATGCATCATTTTATCTTCATTGCATAGTCACTGACCTGCACTCAGATTGAGTAGGAAAAATTTACTGAGCAGTGAAGAGTGTTGCTGAGTCACACACCTTCCTTGGCTAGATCTTCTGGAAGGATGTTTCTGCCTTTACAGTAGAGGAAAATTGACAAGGAAAGCCACTGATGGAGGGAACCTCATTGTTCATGAAAGCCATTCCCTTATCATTTTCAAGCAAAAATACAGCAGTGTACAGACTTCTTTCCAAAATGCCTCGATAATGTTTTCATTCTGCTTTTACTAACATCATGCTCCTTGATGCTCTAAGGAGCACTCCCAGCTGCTCCCCTGTGATATGGTCTCCGTGGCTTGACTTGAAATGAGACATGGGTTTTGCTGTGCCCTAGGGTCTGTAGTTCAAATACTCTCCTGTACTTTGTTAATGGGGGCAGACAACTCCATCTGTAAAATACAGTGCTTGTTCTCCCTTGATTCATGTGTTTCACAGAGACACAAGGTGAAGATACCCTTCTAAATACGAATCAGTGACACATAAGTAAAACATTAGTCTGTATTAGCACTGTAACTACAAGTCACAGAAAATATTAAAGGAAACTTGGAAGGGAGCAAAAACATATTACTGAAATGGCATGTACAAAGAGGTTTGTGCTGCTCTGGATGTTTGTTCAAAAGGGAAAAATGGTGAAGCTCCCTGAAGCAGGATTTCCTGAGATGCTTACCACTGCGGTAATTATCAACATAATAAAATTAACTAAAACATTCATTCTCTTAAATACGAGCTAGTTCCCTATTCTCCAGGATATGACAATCATGTAAGACAGTCTGAAAGGAATTCTATCATCACTGTTTCAGCATTTAATTCCTGTCTTTCACCCTCAATGAGAGCAAGAAACTGGGTGTTTCTGAAAATCCTACAAGGTGTGCCTTTTGTACCTAGAGGTTATAAGATAGTTTAAAAATCAGGGATTTATGACATATGGTTACTTCAGAAGTATACACTAAAAGGAGTTGTGTGGCTTTAATTGTTATTCTGCATTTTGACATATCCTGGAGTAACAAACTGTTAATTTAAAGCTCATCTTGAATGCAAACTGATGTATGTATTATAATTACCAAATATACATTTATTTTTAAGACTCTGATAGCCTGCCTCTTGACTACTATTGGCTGCATAGGACAGCCTGATGACACCATGCCCTTGACCAGGGTAGGAACTGTAGGCAGGATGTCACCCACTCTATTCACATCATGTACAATTCCCCTAAATTTCACTCCCACTGGTAGAACCAAGGGCTGGTGGAACCAAGGGGTGCTGCAACTCTTACTCAGATTCAAAAGATATTTGCATGGTTGGCTGCTGTAGCCTGATGATCGGAACTCCAAGTGTCCCTGGCACCCCACCACAGACAGGATATCAGTTATGATCCTGTGTTTGCTGTCAGGGATCATGAAATCATGAAACAATGGGCATATTGTTGCTTGTCTTTTCTACTGTCCCAATAAAGCATTATTTTATAATGTGTTGTCAGACTCCTGTACTGCAAATCATTAGAACTTCTATGCTGATTATAATTCAGATAGCTGGGTTGCAGAAAAAATTATTACAATTTCCCTGGAGTCAGTGCAGCCTGATAGATAATGACTGTGGGGCACCCAGCTTGCAGAACTTCAGGTGTATCTGTATGGTATATTTGAAATATTGTGCCAGGAGATTTTGTAAAGCAGTCACGAGTTTACCTTCTTACCTTCATCAACAGGATAAAATATTGAAGCTGTTGCACAAATTTTCTAACAAGAACACATTTTTGAAGGGATATATAATTTTCAAATATTCACATATAATCAGATTTAAATTGTGTTCATTTTTTCCCCTATCACAGGGCTTCATCCCTCCCCAGATGCACTGTAATGAAATCCTTTGCTGGATAAGTAATTATGAATTCTAGGAGGAATGATTCACTTAGCTCTGCATTTGACTCTTTGTGATATTCTCTAACCAACAATTGGAATATTTCTTTCCATGGTATGGAATGACTGTTGACGTAGGTTCTTCTAAATCCACCACCTGCTCTTTAATTTGTCTGTATGTAGATAAAATATTTTTCATAAGGAGATGTCACGCTTCTATTTGATAATGTATTTTATTAAATGCAAAACAGTGAAGTTAAAGGTCTGGATTAAACCAACAAAAGCAAATTTGCCACTTCATTCTTAACTTACTCCGTATGCCTAGTTAATGCAGCACATAATAAGAAATTTGGCCACTGCACTAAAACCATTGTATTATCATTGGAACCAAAGAAATGGACTTATAAACTATACTGAAGTGTTGGCTTACTCCCTTCATTATTGTCTACATATGTCATTCTCATAATTAGTTTTGTTGTTGTGTCTGTCGTTTTGGTTTTTTTGTTGTTTTTTTGCACTAGCTTTTATACAAACTGGTTGCTATCAGAGCATGCAAAAAAATTACAATTCCTGCACTTTTCATGTCTTTTTTAAACATTTAAATCCCATGTACTAAATCTGATTGGAAAAAAAGTGTGAAATGTCAACATGAACATGGAACAAAACCAAACTTACCTTTATACCTTTTCCTGTTTTCCATCTTCCCTTCCTATGTTGATTTATATTTTCTTAAGGTTTTCCAAACAGCTCTGGGGTTTTAATTTAACATTCTATGATTATTTCCCATTAAAAACTATAGAATGCTTTTTTTTCCCCAGTTTAGCCTCTCTTCTGCCATATTTTATACCTTATTTCATGCTCTATTTTTTTCCATCTTCCTTAATACCTAATTATTTTACTTCCCTAATATCTTACCTTTCTTCACTCATTTTTAATAATTTTTCAGCTCAAGCATCATTCTTCAATTTCTGAGGATTTATTGACAGCCTTTAAATCAGTTCACTTTCACCAGCTAGGAATTTTACATCTTGTTATATATCTTGATTCTCTCTTCAATGTGTGAGACAGAAATCTCGAGGTGGACTGTGAAGGCCCTCTTGTGCAATGCCTGCTGAGTGAAACTACCTGATTCTACTGGTTTTCAGAAGGCTGTGTGTGAATAACAACGTTCTAATCTACCAAAAGTAACACTGAAATTCAAACCCATTTTTCCATAGCTGAAACCCATTTTTCCATAGTTTCTGAAGTACCCCTCCAGTGTGACACTACCCAGTACTCTACTCTCTAGCAATTAAAACCTATTTACAGTAGCTGAGACCACACGGAGCAAGTCCCAAGTTCTTGCTATCTGTGTGCATAATGCCTGTTATTACACCAAAAACCTAATGACAGTACTCAGAAAAACCTCTTCAGAAATACAGGTTAATTAGTTTTTAAAGTCATGTTTCTATCTAGCTTACCATGTTTTGCCTTGGTTTGGCCTGGTTTACTTTCTTTTCAACAATAACAAAATCCCCTACGGTCTCATCCTCCAAAGAAAACAAGCCTTGTCAATTACAATTACAATTGTAATCCTTGTCAAGGTAAATATTTTATTTCATGAAGAATTATTACTTGCTTCCTGAGCTATTTCCTATGATAAACACCTAGGATATGAATAATAAAAAATATTACAAATTAACAATTAAAACATTTCTATTGCCAAATCTTTACTTAAAAATAAAATTGAAGGACAATTTATGTACAAAGAATGCTGATACTAAAAGGATTTTGTATATATGCATAATTCCAATAAGCTCCTTTAGGCATAATTCAAATATTTACAAGAGGGGGAAGGGCTTATGTATTGGACACAGTTGGTTAGGTTTTTTGGTAGCAAGAATTGAATTGTCTCTTTCTGGATATTTAAGGAGTGAAAAATAGAGATCTGTTTTTTTTGAAGTCCCTACTCAAGGCTTTCATATTAGATATTTGGACATTTGTATAAGAAATGAAAGAAAATGTTATTTTTTACGTTACATATTTTTAAAACCAATAGTGTTTTTCACTTTGTTTGGTTTGAAAAACCCTTTTTTCTGATAGCTATGTATTTTTATAAAATCTTATTTTCTTTTATAATAATTATTGCTTTTTATAATAGGCATTATTTTAATGAACTTAGCAAAAACTAATTTTTATATGTGAATTTTTGTTCCTGATTACTCATACTGAAAATAATCTGGTTTGTTTTTAAAAAGCTGATTTATATTTTCAATATTTCCTTAAATTATATTATTTTTTTTGACTGTATTCTTGCAGTTTCATACTGATCTCTGAAGACAGATCTTAGTATTTTTGTAAATGAAAAAAACAAACTAGTGTTCTCTTTAAAAAATTATGGAAAAAATTAATGGTTCTTTCAGCACTGAAAAGACTTTTTAATATTGGAAAAAATATTTTATGTATCAGTAATCTACAGAGAGCAATATTTTTTGCAGATATTTGGGTATGATCTGAATAATGTTTAAAATCCAACATTATGTCAGTATTTAGATAATAAGTTAATCCTATATGTTAAACTATGTGTCACTACTAGTATTTTGGAAAAAAAAAATAGGAGACCAGATTGTCGTTCAGTTAGGGTAGAGAACTTAAAGGCAGTAGTTCAGAGTTATTTTCATATATTTGTGACATCCAAGAACTCTCATTATCTAAGCTGTATAAAACAGTAAGGACAAAACTTGTTGAAGGGTATAGCCTTCTGCAGATCCTGTGTGTCACGAGACAGCTACATGCAGATGACTTGGAGACTTTTGGTCTTGCTGATGGCATCAGGAGCTTGAGTTGAGGCCACTGAATCCCCATGAAGAGTTTGATTCAGTTCCAGATGATGCCTGCAAATAAGTATCTCCATACGGGTTAGATATCAATACTTTTGTTACAGTTTATGGACATCTACTGAGGATAGCAGGTGTAATAACAAACTATTAATCTGACAATAAAATTTTCAAGTAAAAATTATAATATTCATCATTGTGAAACCATGTCAGGTATTTTAGCCATAATGAGTTGTTCTTGATTTTGATCCTGAGGTCACCTCGAAGAAAGACATTCCTGCCGGGGAAACTTCTGGTAATACTTTACTGACTTCCTCTCAGCTATTCCATCTTGGCAGAGGCTTGACACAGTTTGTTTGAATGTCACTTCTTGAATCAATGAAAAGGTGTCATAATCATGTTTACAGAATGTACTCTTGTCTGTGGTATCAAGCATATGGCGTGATAAATATTGTACCTGCCATATGGAGGTTGAATATCACAGGAAATGTAACTCATTAGCCATATCTCTACTGGTGATTAGATTTAGTACTCACATACGTTCTTCATATTACTGTGATTGCAACTAAAAGTAGAATCTGTACTTATTTACTCCACAACGTCCTCCAAGAAAATTCCCTCCTTCCAGCTGAGCCAGTAGGAGTTCCAATAACTTTGTCTCAGCTGGAAATTGCTCTCTGCAATAAATCATGGTCATTTCATGTTTTGATGAAATATACTGAAATGTGTCAAAAAAAACCCCAACAACTTATACAAAGCAAATTCTTGCTGTAATCAACATAGCATATTTTTGTCCTAATAACTAAGAAAAAGAAGTAAACAATTGCAAACAGTCATATAGATAAAAGTTCCTAAAAAACTCCTTATATGGTATTAATCACTTGAGCTCTGCTTTGTACAGACTAAAGTACTAAAGATTTTTTCTATGTGTTTGAATATTTCTTTGGCTGTTTAGGCAGACAAGGGTATGACATAATTGTTCAGTCATATTTACTCAGTAGTCTTAAAATGATGGGTGTTTTGAAGAATGTGTTCATCCCAGGGGCATTCAGAAATTTTTACTTTTTAAATGTTTTCCTTGATGTTAGATTCCCCAAAAGATAGCAAGTCTGATTATTACGGTAATTGTATAAATGCTGTGTTGGAAATTAAAATAATTGTCCGATGTATTTGCAAAACTATTAGAATTAGGAATAGTTCCAAAGAAACATGAAGGAAAAGAACCTAATAGAAGTAATAATCTGTATTATCTCGGTGGTAAATATGAGCTTTGGCTCAAAGATGGCAGTCATTTCAAGCTGTCTTGAATTATCATCCTATACATCCTTATGGTCTTGACAGATTTTTCTCTCCCCTTTTTAAAAGCTAGTTTCAATTTTCTAGACAAATGGAACTTGACTGTGCACCCATTGGTGAAAAGGCCTACCATTTTCTTGTCCACTAGGAAAGGATAATTGTGAGAGAAAAAGAGAAACATGGAATTCAGCAGAACATGGAAACAAGACAGATAGATAGATAGATAGATAGATAGATAGATAGATAGATAGATAGATAGATAGAATCATTTAAAATGCCTGATTTTCTCAATTTTACAGTAGAACCTTGCTGCCTCCATTTTTTTCCTTAATTGTTTTATATGTCACAGCAGAAGCAGATGAATTTCATATTATACATTCTTTTTGGATTATTTAAAATAATTAGTGTGATATTTTCCATAACAGCTTAATTACTATACATGCAATAAATACACTCAGTTTACATTGCAAGTGCAAGCATATTCTGGAACTAAGAGAAATTCTTTTGATCCAGCTTTCCTTGATGAATTACAGACAGCACAAAATATGTCTTTAATAAGTGTCACTGTCATACAAGTATGATCAAATTTTTAGAATATGAAATAGTGAATTACAGAGTATGAATAGCAGAATCATAGTATGGTTGATATTGGAAAGGACCTCTAGGAGTGATCTTGTCCCAAATCTCTGCTCGAGCAAGACCACCTAGAACACACTACCAAAGAACACATCCACATTGTTTTTGAACATCATGAAGAATAGATACCTCAAGCTCCCTGAGCTACCACTGTGACATACCTGAATGTGCCGTGCTTGGTCACCTTCATGGAAAAACAGTGTTTTCTGATCTTCAAATGAAGCTTGCTGTCTGAATTTTTGACCACAGCCTCTGGTCCCTGTTCTGTCCTCTTTGCCCTTGTTCCTGTAATACCTTTAAGTATTTATACACATTTGATGGATCTCTCCTGAGTACCCTCTTTTTCCAGACTGAGCAGTCTCAACTCTCTCAGATTTACCTCTGAGAGATTCTCCAGGGCTTGGATCATTTTTGTGGTCCTTTGTTGGGCTCTCTTCGTTATATCCATATCTCTCTTGATCTGAGGAGCCCAGAAATAGACTCAGCGCTCCATGCGTGGTCTCACCAATGACGAGGAACGGGAAAGGATCTTGACCTGCTGGCAACACTGTGAAGGAAATACGAGGAAAATGGGAATGAAAAGACAGAAATAAGGGAAAATACAGTTATGTACAATTTTGCTTTTCTTTTCTTTGTCTTAAGAGTCAGGGGAAGGCATATGTTCAGTGATACAAGTGTTTATTATGAAGGTACAAAAAAATTAGAAATTAGGCAGATTAGTACCAACAATCTCATAGTAACCTAGATGCTGAGTATTTTTTCATAATTTTATGCTATTTATATTACAGATGATGATCATGCATTCAACAGTATTCATCTACGCTTTATGGAAGTATGTTTCCAAATTACCTTATGGAAGTTGACATTATTTAGGTGGAGAAAATTATGCAAAATGATGTAAAGTGGTTTGCCAAAGTAAGCCAGTAGCAGGCTTAAAATAGAATTGAGATCTCTAAGGACCCACCTGATATCCTCTCTGCAGGAATACATTTTGCACTGGACATTGGTTAGAACAATTCCATTTTTCATTTCAATTATAAGTTAAAACTAGCATAATTAATATTAATTGGATCTCATATATTTTTTAGCTTGCTGATTAACCTAAAAATTATGTAGATGTATTTTTCACAGATAAAGATTTGACACAATGAGGGTTGTATTGCAATATAGTTTATTTTTTGTCGATTTGTTTGATTTCAGCATGCACTAAAAAAGACCCTAAACCAAACAAATAACAACACTACAAAACCCAACAACTAAGCTTCCTTGCATTAATTGCACTTTATACTAATGGCAGATTTCTGCTTTCAAAGATAATTCCCAATAAATTCCCTTAGGGAAGAAAGTTCATCTCAATTTACAAAGTCTAGCTTCAGAGAAGAGAATTAGCTCCAGTGTGTTGCAAACAATTTTCAGATGCCTGCAAATTCAAGTCTTCTGTAATTTTACTTAAAGCCTTTAGATTGCATTATTTATGACCTTTTGATGGCAAAGAAAGGGTTAAAAAGAGGCTACAAAAACTGTAAACTGAACAAATGCTTCAGTATTACAGTATTATTGTTCCTTAGTCCCCTGTAATCCAGAACCTTCATACCACCAATCTGGTATCTATGTTGCAAACATCACTGTCATACAACTGTATATTCAGGTGAATATTTATTTTCCAATTCACGGTTTAGCTTTACAGTTGTATAAGTAGACTGTAATTTGACAGAAGCAGTTCATACTTTCTGAAAAAAAAAGTTTTTCTGAAATATGGACATTGGATATTCTTAAAGCCAGAAATTTAATGAAGAATATATCTGTGTTTAAAACACCATCCCTCTCTGATCAAATAAATATTAGGATAATTCAAGTATCCTAATGAGCAAAGTAGTGATAAAAGAAATCTTTTAGACAACTGGTAGCATAACTACATCATGTAGAAAAATTTTGTTATGTTTTTTTCAAAGAATCTTAAATTTTTCCCTATCTTAACTTCTACAAATACAAATGACAGATCTCTTTCCATATTCTCTTCAATGACATTTGCAGTAAATTTAATTTATAATATTGTACCAAGTATCCACTGCTACACTGTCATTGAGATTATTGAAATGATAGTTCTGCTAGATAATCTATCAATCCAAACTGCAGGACTTGGGCCAATCTCGTCTATATTAAAATTACCTTCCCTGTAAGAAGGACATAATTCTTCTCCTTTCTTTCACAACTTTGCCTTCTGTTTTGAGTTTTATGAATAATTGCTTTCTACTGATCAAAACCAAATTCTAATATACTGCACAGATGGTCATTGATCACTATAAGCACTAATGTATAAATAAAAATATGTTTATGTTTCAAACTAAAACTGACATCTCTATAATAAGACCTCATACACACAAGCTAGTACATTACTATACCATACCCAGAGAGGCTGATTGCTCAGCTTCTGTGAGAGATTTTCCAGCTGAAATATGGGTCCTATATTAATGAAATATAGAAATATTAGTATATATTTTCTGTGTAAAAAAAAACTCTATATATTTGATTGTTAAATTAACTGAACTCTAGGATTCTCCATTAATTAAGATAGCACTGCAGGTATATATTTTAACCAAAGTACATTTACAACTTTGTCTTGGTATACCACTATAAACCTGTTTTCTGATTCTGCTTTAGATGAGAAGTTGTCTGATATTCCCTTCCCAATTTCTAGTGGATAATTACCCATGCCACATGATCACCATGCAATTTATGTACAATTGCTCATCTGTTGTTGATAAAGGTCATAAATAAATATATGGCAAGTCAGAACTGCGACACACTAGAAATGCTTTCAGGGCTATTGGCACTTGAAAAACTTANNAGAGGAGAGGAGAGGAGAGGAGAGGAGAGGAGAGGAGAGGATTTAGTTCAGTTTTTAAAAATTACTTGAGCATTTTTTTTTCTAATGCACCATGTATATATAAATCTATATTAAGTTTGACAGGTGTAGACCAACAGTTTAGAAATAAATGAAAACAGGTCTCTACCTTGAAATTCTCCATTTCTTTAAAGAACTTCTCCTTGATGATTGTAAGTTGCTAATTCTGTAAAATCCAAACCAGATCCCCAAATCTATTTTAAAAAAAATTAAATGAACTAATCAAAGCTTGCACCAGGGAGGTCTAAATTTTAAATAACTTATGGCTTTGGTAAGATTTGAATATTTTTATTTCTTTAAATACATTACTTTAGTCCGCCCATTAACTGAGGTCTACCCAAACTTACTGTGTGGTACAGTGTGCTTCTAAAATTAGGCTGCCTTCACTGAATTCTAAAAGTACCTCAAGTATTGTGAGCATTGTCTGCCCCCCTTTTCCACATAGAAGCAAGGAAACTCATAGATGTCAATAAAAATCTTACTGCTGACATCTCAGTGGTTTGAACTAACTGTTACAATGGTATAGGAAGAGCATTTTTCTTTCTTGGGATATTGTCTGCTTTCTTCTTATTGGACTTGAAAGGTTCTATTAAGTAGGACAGGATAGTTCTCAGTTCTTCTGCTCTTATATGTTAGATTGTGAGATGAGGAAAAAAGGATCTTAGAATTTAATTATAACTTTCCACTCAGGAAATTTCCCAGCAAAGTTTTTGTTTTTTTCCTCTATCCATAAACAGATTTTTTTTGCCACTTTGGCAAATAGTGCACTTCATTACTGCAATAGGAAAAGTGCTATCTTTGAACAATATTTTAGAAGGAGATTATGAAAAGAAAAAATCAGAAAATACATTTTTTTTCATCCTCTTTTCATCTGTTTTTGTTCACTTTCTATTTTTTCCCTTCTAATACTGCTTCTATTTTCTAAACCTCACTAATCAAAGCACTTTCTCTTTTCTGTAGGTGTTTCAAAAAAAAAAAAATGAAGCTCATGATTCATGCCACTTAAAAACAATGTTTTCCCAGTGCTACTGCTGAGAAAGAGAATTTTGTCTACAGATTGTTGGCCAAAATAAGGTACTTTAGAATGAACAGAAAATCACTCTAAAGTGAAGAAAGAAATAGAATTTTTCAGATGAATATGTTGTTTGATGGGCAGCTGCTTACCTGTGCAAGGTATAAAAGATATTGTAAGAAAAGGACACTCAGTCCCCACCTTTTAGAACAGCAGTAGAAGGTGTATATAGGCACTGGAATATATAAGAGACAAAAAATATAAAAGTCTAACACTTCTCACCTGTTGAAGAGTGCGTAAGGCATTAACTGATAAAAAAACCCTTCTTGATTATCCTGCATGAATGTGAATCTACGACTGAATCTTATCTAATTTCTCCTTCTTAGAAGAATGATGCCCGTATGAGCAGAGTTCGGTAATATTTTCCCTTAGTGTTACTATTCTATTGTTTATTACAGTGTTTTCAAAGGTAATATCTAGGTTTCTAATGGACTACTTGTGGGCTGAGTCAATTCCTCTTGCTTTCTGTTCTTTCCACAGAGGTCTTCCTAGCAGATCTCTTGTAGTGCTCCAAGCATGTCAATGAGAAGCAAAGTCAAAAGCATTTGAGTCCTGGAACCAAAATCTCAAAATGGAAAAGCAAACCCACAAGCTTTGTTTGGTGAAACAATGAGAGGTCTCCTCCTGAGTTCTGCCTGGATCAAATTCCTCTATTACTGTAATAGTGATAGGTTCCCCTCATAATTGTTGCTTAATGTCTATAAGTATTGATGTCTGCCCCCTTCCAATTATGACCAAACCCAAACTGCATAAGAGAAGTTTACTTTAAAACACAGATAATATGAACAACTGACTTATTTCCCATGACAAACAAGCATGTGTTGTTAAGGCTTGCCTTCCATGCAGGTTTTGAACTAGTTGCTAAATGACCATCATTGTTAAGAAGCCTTGTTTTAAGGTCCCAGCTTCTCACCTCCCTTCCATAAGGGCAAGGCAACTGTCACTGTTACCATCCATCTTACTGGCTACCTTAGATGTCTCAAATGACACTAGAAGTCTGTGTGTGGGGAACCAACTCAGGGACAAGCAAAGAGCACTATCCTTACTCTCAAATATATATTGCATTAGATATTAAATCTATGTTTGAACCTTGCTTTAAAAGTACTTAACATACTGAGGAATTCAGAATAGTTAAATTGCTAAGAGATTTTGTGTCAAATATATCAACATAATTTGATAAGCAAGAATCTTTAAAATATTAATACTACATTCCAAAATCCCCAGACATCCAAGCTGTACTCCATTTTATTTTCCAAAATACAAGCATATGGTCCATTTAAAATTAATTAATTGCTCACTGTGGTATTTTTTATTATTAAGTACGTGCACTATTTATCTTAAATATATTCCAAACAATCATTATCATATACTAAAACCCAATAAATTTTAAATATAACACAAAATAACAATTTTACTCTGCTCCTAAATGCATCCTGATTACAGAA
>VXBU01017233.1:24026-40884 GCA_013400315.1 Bombycilla garrulus
TTACCTCTGTCCTGTGCTTTGTGTACACCATGTACTAATTTTCTATCAAAACTCTTGTAGGAAAAAAACAGGCTTTTTTTCCCACTCTCTCTCTCCTGAGCCTCTGGAAATACAGGGGACAAAGTGCTAAGCAGCACCTGGATATTTCTTTTTATCCTTATGTTCAACATGTGCTTATACATTGTATTTACGACATATCCTCTAAGTCCTGAAGCAAATAAACTTTTATTTTTCTTCCTAGGCTTCTATCTATGTCATCGCTGTAATATCAGTGTTCTTCATAAGGAGTAATGAATTTATTCTCAGAACACTCTTTTGAGATCAGGAAATACTTGGATGAATATTTATTATGACAGAACAGAGAGGCACTGAGAGGTGTAGTAACATTTCAAGCAAAGAAGAAGCCCAAACTACTCAATTTTAACTCATGGTGTCTTTCACAAGAAACTCTCACTTTTCCAAAGGATCTTAGCTCACTCAGGTTGATCAAAACTTGCCTTATTGTTGCCAAGACCTAATTTATACTGATCTGAACTTGTAAAGTTTGATTTTGACCTGAAATTAAAAGGAGAACAAAAGTCAAATACTTATGTGATCAAATAATAAAGGACCTTATCAAAACATGTGCACACAAGGAAGTCAAGTTCATGCTGCATGTGTAACCTCGACTTTGTCATTTCCAGACTCCAGGTGCTTCTCTTTGTTGCACATTTCACTTAACACTAGGGGTAGGAGGCAGTGTCGACATTAAAATATTCGAAGAGACTACTTGACAAACAGAGAAAAATTCAAAATATTTTGTTGCTTGGCAAACCAAGAGTGAAATTTTTATTCAATATAGCTTTTATTCATACTTTTTCTTTTTAATATCCTTATATATATTTAAAAGTGTTGAGGCAGAAAGGCTTACATCATTCCATATATATACATATATCTTTCAAATCTTGCTTTCATATGCATCTTCACAAAATTAAAAAAAAAATAAATGGAAAAAGGACATCTTCAAGTTCTGCTTTAGTCCCTGTGGACTGTCACTCATTTTGGAATTCCTGTGAGCTACAGACACGTGCACAGAACCACAAAGAATATAGAGCAGACATTTATAACATCAGTTACAGAATTCACCATGAATTCATGTAAACCCTTAGCCTGGTTCACACATCAACAACAATTTCATTCCAGCACTAAAAGATACTGTAAGACTGATCCCCAGGCCAAGTTTCATTTTTGTAGGCAAACACTCATTGTCATCTTTGTGATGATGGAACTCCTCTTTTTAAAAATGGAATATACAGGAGACTAATCTTAACTTATAGACAGTAGAGACTTAGGGCTTATTAAAAGAGAAGAAAGTGACCAGAAGAACAATTGAAAAACATATCTCACAGGAACTTCTATTTTGTAGCTAGCTACTAAGAGCTCACTTGTTTGTTTTCAGCTCACATATTCATTCAAAAATAAGTTTTACAATTTAAATTGGTAAAATAATAAATCTTCATAAGCATTCATGATCAAATTTCTCAGGAAACCATGTTCTAAGATAAAGTGTTGTTTCTACTGAAAGCTATTTCATATTTTTGTTGATAATCCGGCAAAACATTAAATTTTTGCTGGCAAAGCTTTCAGGCCATGTAAGAATTGATGAAGAAGTAAGTTATGATGAGGACATATTAGTATCAGCAAGTGATACATATTTCTTGGGCAACTGGTCTCAGTCCAACAGCAGACACTTTATGGCAGACACATGCACAGTTGTATGGCTGTCAACCAAATTGGATGATTATCCTTTGGAAATTAGAAACACACTGGAACACACTGCAAGACAGAAATAATGGTGAGTGACTGCCTAAACCCAACCTACCAGCACACTTGCTGACTATGGAGGACCTGGTGCCTGGTTATACAGACAAGGAAATAATGAGGATAATATTCAACCTTGTAGAGTCAGATATTGAAGAAGTCCTCAACTTAGTTAGGTGATGGAGGTCCTGAAAGTCACCAGCTCCTAAAATAAAATAATTGTTTAACTAGGAGACTTTTCTTACATATTCTTGGCATCATTGACCACAATAAATTTGTAGGGCCAAAGCATTTATATGGAAGATAGAATGAGAGAAATATAGATACTAAAATATATTTTATTAAATAATTCATTATATAATGTGAAAAATTAGAATAGAAAATGTGGATTTTTTGCCAGTCTTTTAATTATTGAAAAAAGTAATATGCCACCCATACATTATATGATATGGTTCAATATTTATAGCAATTACTTCTGGATCAAAATTCCCTTCATATATATCATAAGTATAACTTACAAATAGTCAAGTGGTTTTCAGGAAGAGGTTTGGTTTGGTTTTTTCTTTCTTAAAGACAGACTCAATTTATAACTCAGATTTTATAAGGAAAAAACCCCATATCCATCATTGTTAAAATAATGCATACATAATATACCTAAAGATTACAGGATGCAGATATTGTGGGAATTTGGATTTTTTCTATCTTTTCACTTTTTGCTACTAAGAGCATTTGGCATATGGTGTTTCATAATTTCTTTCACACAAGAAATCAGGTGGTGTTTCTTTTTTTATGAATGTTTGCCAGGGGAATAAGAGACTGAACTTTACTCTCACCCCCCAAAAAAATCTGAACATATAAAAGAAATGATATGAAAACCACAAAAGCTTATAGAATAACTCAAGGGGAAATGTCCTGTCTGACTGTTTTCCAATAACTTAACCGAATTTTAAAATATACTAGATTCAAAGTCACCGTGTCCTTAGAACACTAAAGACTGCTCCATTCCTGAAATGACTGAATGGAAATTTAATAGGCAATATAATTATAACATAAACAAAAAACAACCAGAGCAACAGCAAGAGTAATATGAGAGAAAGAAAGAGGGAGACACACAAATGCACAGAGATAGCGAGAGAGAGATTTGGTAAACTAAATGTCAAGGTAAATGGAAGGAAGATTCAAAGGAAAGTTAATTGCTGAAAGCAAATAAGATTTAGAACTTCACAATAAGATACTCAAGTGAAAGATATACATGGAAAGGGACAGGTTTCAAAGCATCACTTGCCAGATTTATTCATTTTAATTGAAGTAGGGGATGACTGCTGCTCAGAGCTCATCTATTCTATCAGGTACAATGGTGAATGTAAAGAAGAAATGCAGAGAACCACCTAAGATGAGGTTTGTTCACTTCAACCCATTTTTTACTGCTCTCAAGCCACAGCTAATGAGGGACCATGACAGCTTCTGAGGGTTACATTTTCTCCTAAGCACACAAAATGGTTCATATTCTAACATGTTCTTATTCACTTCTTCTTCAATTTTGTACTTCTTCCACAGCTGTTACAAGAAAATAATTATTTTCCCTTACTGTACAATAATACTGAGACTCAGTAGTACTAAGCCAGATTTTTTTTTTTTCCTGCAAGATTCCAGCAGGAAAACTTTAAGGAATGAGGAATACTTTAATTTACCAAACCCAGTAGGTTCTCCAGCCTTACTCAGGTTCTTAAAGGGCATGGGTGAGTATAGACATGCCTAAACTCCTCTTCTGGTATTTCTAGCTGCTTCACAGGAAATCTGCTTTAACTTAAGATCACATAGCTAGTTCAGTGTTCTGTCTAAAGTTGAAGGACTTGTTTGACCTAATGGCTTTAAATTTATTGCCTTATCCCTTCAGAGCACTAGCAAAAGAGCATTTCCCCACATTAAATTACTATTGTTTGGTACAACTTTTTTAAACAGTGAAGTTCTTCTGGAAAGGTAAAATACTCCCTAATCCTGGACACCACTGTGATTGCAACAGAGGTGAAAATCCATTCCAATCCTCAAACTGTCTATTTGTACAGAAACAGCATTTTAGAAACATGCACTTAGATTAAGAATGAAGAGGGAAACAATGTATCTCTGCATTCTCAACCAGAATGCCAAGACTGCTGCTCAATTCCAGTAGAGGCTGAAGATTAATAAGGATCATGGGTCCCACTGTGTTCATGGAGGCCAGCATGCTTTGAGATACAGAGAGGATTGAAGGAGGGACAAGATCTGGCATAGGTTTGAAAACATGTATCCCAGCCATAAAAGTGCTAGATCACTTGGTCATTGGGTTATTGCAATTTAGCTATCAGAAAGACTAGATTATAGAGCCATAAACGTGGTTCTACAAAATATGTACATTAAAAGTATTGTTGAAACCTGGGCACATGGAATAAAAAGCAGAACCAGATTAGGATCTGTAAATTTTCCTGTTTCTGGATTTCTTTTTTTTATATTTGTGGTACTTCTTCTGGTACGATGATTTTCACTGATACACATAAACAAACTAAAAGTGAGCAAAAAATTTCCCCCTGCAATCACGAATTAAGTGTACTTAACAAATAAATGCTATTTTTACCACAAAACAAATGTTATACTACTAAACCAATATAGAATATGAAATAAATATAAAAAAATCCTTTTTTACCTTAAAAAATAAAGTGGCACTTACCATTTTTGCAGTTAGAATAATGAGGAGCGGATTTTGCACTCTCATATTCCTAGGGTTTTCCTTTGCTAATCCAAACACATTAAAAAATCTGTTTTGGTAATATAATGTTCTTTTTATACTTAGAAATAGCTTACTACAAAAAAGTTACAATAAATTATTTAATTTTTGGCCTAAATTTTCAAATCAATACATTACAGGCTCACATATAAGCTTCATTTCTTATAGTCCTTGCTTTTGATAAGGTGTTAACACACACCAAGCATACATCCGTTGCTCAGGCATCAAATAATTTGTTATAATATATCCTAAAACCAAGAGACATTGCAATTTTGTGTCTATATTCAACTGCTTTGGCTCTAAAACACAGTTTTCATTAAGGAACGTGAACACTTTCTCTCTCTTCCCTAAATGGGGAGGAGAAAAAGTTGTTTCCAAACAGGACTTAGTGACAAGTTACCCTATTCTGTAGAGCTCAGGGGGAAATGTATGCACAAACAGAATACCACCATAAGGTCACCATTTTCCTCATGGCACACTAGGCATAAAACGTGTTATTTTAGCAGGGGCATTTTGTGTTTTTGTGAAGTTCACTTTTTTAAAACCAGACATAAAGATGCCCATGGCCATAATAGCATCTCAAGGGGGAAAAAAACAGCACTTTCTTTCTTGTCTGTAAAACCACATACCCTCAGTAAAGCTAAATTGAACAAAACTACCCTCACGTTTTCAGGATTTTCAAAGAAATAATATAACAGTAGCCTACAGGTGGTAACATTTTAAGAAAAGTGCATCTGAATGGAGACCAAAGATTCCAATGCCCGTTACAGGACAAAAAGCAGGACCCGAAGGAAGAGGAGGTACATGCCTCTATTTAACATAAGTCCTAGTGTCGAGCTCTTCATCTACAGCAGGAGGTGGCCCCTCCTAAGGCTAAGTGCCTTAAATTGTACATGCACATTTCAAAAGTGAGGGTCTCTGGGGAAAACTTCATGAGGAAGGAATAATGCTTTTTAAAAAAAATTTATTTCCAAATAAAGTAAAAAGTTTAATTCAATATACAGATGTGCTTTCTTCCCCCCCTTTGATCTCTGAAAAGCTCTGGGTAAACATATCTAACAGCTCTCAGCTGCATTTGTTTAGCTTAGGTAGCTGGAATTTTACAACAGGCAGTTGGAAGAACAATTGGATTTCTAGTGCAATTGTTCTGAAAGAGACTGAACAGTCTTTTCAAGCTAAATAGGACCTCGAAGTAAAAATTTACCTGCTGCAACTTTAGATTAATTGTAATTGAGATAAACAGAACTACTGATGACTTATTCTCTGTAGCTGATTCAAAATTTTGTTAATCTCAAGTGAAGATACAAACTGTTAGTATGCTCAAATTTTTAACCATGCATTTTTATCATTAAAAAATCCAATGCAAGAAAATGCATCCCTGGTCACATCCATAATTCTTTTCCTTGCTGGTCAATATCTTATTCTTAAAGAAATCTGCACAAGTAACATTTAGGTTGTAGGCTTTTGTAGTTATTCCCCAGTTTTCTGGAGTGCATCTGATAGCAATACATGAAAAAAAAAATCTAGTTTTTCAGTCAGAAATATGTTCTGAAATAGGAATCATAATTTCTAAAAGCAGGAGTGTTGTGGTAGTGGTATGGTGTATTTGAGATGTGTATGCAGGAACATGCATACAGCAGATTGAAATATGTGATGTTGGAAGGCTTTTCTGGCAGCAGTTTGGAGTGCAAATGTAAATCATTTCCTCTTTTTAGCACTTAGGCAAGTGTACAAAATGTTGTCTTACCATCATCTGTAGATCAAATACAGAGCCTGTTATATATACGTACATGTACAAACACACACACACAAATACTGAAATATAAAATGCTTATAAATAAACCCATGTTAAAAAATTTTGTTTATATTAATTTACTTTGTCACATAGCTGTAAGCACACCCATACAAACATATGAATATGAATGTATATTTTCTATCAAAATAGAAGTAATTTATCATGGATGTATGTGTCTTTACTTCTTGTAAAGTTTATTAAATACCTTTGATCTCTTCATGTAGTTTGGCTAAAAATCTATAACACATTTTAGCAAATGCTGACAGTGAGTTTTCAGTTGTTGAATATCTCCTCAGCCTCACCTGATGTCATTAAGACTAAAGGACAGGGTGAACACCTCCATGTGGAAAAAAGAATGTGTCAGTGTGAATTATTCTGAGGTGGTAGAAATGAGCCTTCTCCCTTTCTTCTTTAAAATAAATGAAGTGATTTTAGCTTTTCTTAAACTCAAATGTACAGTAATGGATTTTTCACTCAGTATCTGAGTTCCCTGTAAGTAGATCCTATTTTAAGCATAAAATGTTTGTACTACCAGAAACATAGACCAGATCTACCTTAGCACTAAAACAGCCATACTCTCTTAATACCAGGTCCCTAGTCAAAGCACATGAAAGTAATTAAAAAATAATTAGGAAAAAAAATTAGAAAACCTATAAAAACACAGACTTACATCTAAGCTGTATCATTAACTCTTAAACAAGTAAAATTAACAATATTGTTGCTGCTGAATTTAGAGAAAAGTGCTAAATAGAGTGGATGGAAATAAGAAAAAGACAGCTAAGCATAAACTCATTACACCCTCACATGTGTTGATTTGATGTGTAAGACTCAGGGTCATATTTGTTGAAATTTAGTTTTTCCACTTCTTAATTTTTTTCACAATAAAACCAAGTCAAAAAATCTTAACTGAAAGATTGTTTGGAAAATATATGAGAATAAACAGTACTGCTGAGAGAATGTGTTAACCTAAACCAGAATTTTTATAAAAATGTAAACATTTTCTACACTGATTGCCTTTAGCTGGCATAATGAAACCATATTCTAAAACATATTTTTCTCTTGTGTCAGCCTTCCTGCTCAAAGCAGTTTCAAAAGACATCTCTATATATTGAGCTAACTCCTCCAGGTGCCTTACTTTCAGAGACAGACATGGCTCCCAGGGCAATTATCCCACTCATCAGTTCTGGTTTCACTAGCAATCACACACTGATAAATGGAGATTCACCTGCTGCAGTCTCTGGAACTCTAAACACATGGTCTCCCCTGACCCATGTTTCCAGCTGCTGGCATACCCCTTACACTCACACATATACAGTCAGCTCTTCACCCACAAAAAGAGAAATGGAGTTAAATTGAGAAGACAGGACAGAGTGCAGTGATGAAGCCACAGAGAGGCATGGGTATTAATCAGGTAATTGTTCAAACAGGACCAGTCCTAATTATTCAATTAACCCCCTATTTTCCTGCTTTTTCCTTCCCCAAACCATAATCTCTCTCTTTCCCTGGCCTTGGTTATTTCTTTAAGAAACCAATAATAAAAATCTCCCAAAATTTCAAATGCTCTTCCCATCATGCATCCCATAATATGTCCAATGCACCTAGGTAGCAACCCCCTTAATCTGTAAGGTGGCCCATAGAGCCTTATGCCTGACTGCTGGTGCTGTATCTTCCACGGATGTGCAGTGCTCAGAGTCCCCTGTGACAGCCCTTGGAGAGGTCAGGCAGAGATTTTGTCTCTGACATGGGTATTGAGATTAGAGATTACCCTTCCCAAGCAAGCATCCCTGTGCTCCTCTGGGCTTGTGGAAACAGGCCTTTGATGGCCTGATATCCCAGGAGAATATTATTTGGGTTACCCAACCTGCCATAGTCTCTCTGTGCTCCTCCGTAGGTGTGCAGGGGAGTTTCTGCTGCATAACCTCATAAAAGCCAATGCAAGGAACCAAAAGTGCGTTATTTTTCCCATGACATTTTACCTTAGGGTTGTGTCCAGACGTTTTTTGAATATTTCCAGGGAAGGAGACTCCACAACCTCTGTGGGAAACCTCAGTCACCTACACTGAAGTTCTTCCTCATGTTCAGGTGGAACTTCATGTGTTTCAGTTTCTGCCCATTGCCTCTTGTCCCATTGCTTGGCACCACTGAGAAGAGCCTGGCTCCATCCTCTTGGCACCTTCCTTTTACTTGCTTGTAAATATTGATATGATCCCCTCTCAGTCTTCTTTCTTCATAAGTGAGGTGCTCCTCATCATCTTTGTAGTCCTCTCCAGGACTCACTTCAAGATCTCCATGTGACTCTTGAACTGGAGAGCCCAGAATTGGACACAGCATTCCTGATGTGGCCTCACCAGGACTCAGTAGAGGGGTAGGGTCACTGCCCTAGACCTGCTGGCAATGCCCTTCCTCATCCTCTCCAGGATACCATTGACCTTCTTGGCCACAAGGTCACACTGCTGGCTCATGGACAGCTTGTTGTCCTCAGGTCTTTCTCTGCAGAGCTACTTAAAAACCTCAACAGTTCTGATTCCTTCAATTCTTGAAAAACTTACTAAATGACCTATTTCATGGCTGGCACAGACTAGCAAGTCATTTAACAAAATGTATCTTAAAATCTCAACTACTTCCAGAGAGAAGGCCTGCTTCTCAAGTCTCTGCTCAAAGAGCTGGGATTGCAGTGTTAGATGTAGATCAATTTGTACTACTGGAAATTTCTGTCCAGATAACTGAAAAATTATTCCAAGGTTGTTTTATGTCATACAGGTTCTCAATTTATTTAATAGTGAACAGACATGTCTCATAGTTGCAAAAAGAGGTTGTTTGGAGCATTCATTCAAAAACTTTGTCTGCACCAAAGTATTGAGACCAATAGAAAACTAGTGTAACACATACAAGTGCTAGCAGGTGTTATAAAAAATCAATGTCACTTAGCAGATCAGTACACAGTATCCCAATTTAAATATCCTTTATGAGTATAATCATGTTGAAGCAACCCATCCTGTACGTAAGACACACATTCTATGATGTGGAACTTCATATCTGAAGCACAGAAATATAGTGTTTGTCAGAAAAAAGCCTGATCTGTAATTGTGTGACTGTTCAGTTTAGGTCAGAGATTTGAAATGCTGCAGTTTTACAACAGTACCAAAAAATCTATCAGATATTCCTTAGTCAAATGCACAACATCTTTAAAATGGAGAGATATGGATTTGACAGACAGACCACTCAGTGGATAAAGAATTGTCTGAGTGGTCACACTCAAAGATTTGCAGTCAACAACTCAACATCCAAGTGGAGAGCAGTGGCACTTTGTGTTCCTCAGACGTCATTATTGGAACTGGCACTTTTTTAACATGTTTATTGGGGCTGTATGCACCCTCAGAAAGTCTGCTGATGACACCAAGTTGTGTGGCCAACATGCTGGAGGAAAGGGATGCCATCCAGAGAGACGTTGACAGGCTTGAGTGGTGGTCCTGTGTGAACCTCATAAGTTCAACAAGGCCAAGTGGAAGGTGCTGCACGTGGGTCTGTGCAATCCCAAGCACAAGTACAGGCTGGGCAGAAAATAGACGGAGACTAGCCCAGGGGAGAAGGACCTGGGGGATGCTCATAGACAAGAAGGCCAACTCAACCTGGCAATGCATGCTGGCAGTCCAGAAAGCCAATCACATCCTGGGCTGCACCAAAACCAGTGTGACAGCAGGTCAAGGGATTCTTCCCCTCTACTCTGCCATTGTGAGGGCCCACCTGGAGTGCTGCATTTTGGGGCCCCAACACAACAAGGACATGGATCTGTCAGAGTGAGTCCAGAGCAGGCCCATGAAGATAATTGGAGTGCTGGAGCACTTCTCCTTTGAAGGCAGGTTAATAGAGGGCTGTTCAGCATAGAGAAGTAAAGACTGCAAGACTTCATGTGAGTCTTCCTTATATAAAATCCTAAAGGGATTTTAAAAGTAATCTGGAGAGGAACCTTTTTCAAGGGCATCCAGTAATAGGGCAAAGAGGGGTGGCCCTAAGCTGAAGGAGGGCAGGTTTAGGCTAGATGTTAGAAAGAAAGTCTTTACAGTGGAGGTGATGAGGCTCATGATCAGGCTGACCAGAGAAGTTATGGATGCCCTATTCCTGCGGTATTCAAAGCCAGGCTGGACAGGGCTTTGAGTAGCCTGATCTAGCAGAAGGTTCCCTGCCCATGCCAGAAGGGTTTGAGCTATGTGGTCTTTAAGGTCCCTTCCAACTGTATCCATTCTATGATACAAAAATATATCAACACTGTTGTTTCTTCCTCTTGCATCCTCCTATATAGCAATGTCACCTTCAGATTTATCAGCATACACTTTGACTGGATTTCATTCATTATAAGACATCCCACAGATGCTACTTTTGCAACCCTTATCACTAAATAGAGCAAGGAAGATAGTTATAAAAAGAATCATCTTTTTTTTTTCAAGTAAGATGGTCCTCCTCAACTGTACTTTGTATTATAGTGCATATATTTTTACTGTATCAAATGTCATTAATTCCTGTCTCCAGCTACTACATCTGTTTAAAGCATGATTTTTGTCTGTGCTTTTTTTGCCTTTTGTTTTTGGAATGCCCTCTATAGCACTGAGATAATACATTAAAATAAATAGGAGGAAAACATGAAAATGATCTGTCAACTTTTGTACAAAGTATTTGGTATTTTGTGATATATCCAAAAGGGTTACTAAAGAGCAATTTGCATGCATTCACTAGCCCATGAGACTGAGATATATTTTTTCTTTCAGGACAAAAACTGAAGTTTCTTAGAATTCATTAAAAAATTATTTCAGGGAACGCAGAAAGTTTAGGAAAGGACCAAGTAGATACATTATTCCAAGGTTTTTAAAAACATAGTTGTAAAATAAAGGTGCTTATCCTGATATCTTTAAGTATGTCATAGGCGTGTATTCATGTCCTTAAAAAAATACTCCAGCTGGGGAGCCAGCGTATTTCTTACTTCTGGGTTATCCCTTGGTGCTAATCCAAATGATTAATATCAAGAAGTTAATGCAGCACAGCCACATGCTATATAATGGTGCCAGATTAAAGGCATCAGGGTGATATAATTATCACAGTCATAAGAGAAAGATTTCAATTAAAGGTACCATAGCAGCATGCCACTAAAAACAGCACAGCAGCATACTAATTAAACTGCAAAAATCTACTGCAAGCACTGTAGCTTGTGCTACTTGAGGCAGTCAAGCAGCCAAAAAAGCAACATAATAGTATTCTAAAATCCAATAAAATAATGCCAATAAAATAATTATACAGTATATCATAACAATAAAGAGTAAGGCGAAAGGTTATAAAGTTGTCATTTGAATCTTATGGACATTCTGTGAACAATATAATGAAAATGTAGTTTTGAGATTTTTTTTTACCTTATATAGTGAAACCAACCTGAAAGCATCCAAAATAACTTATTTTTCCTATTTGCAAGGTATTTTAACTCTTACGGTAATAGATTTCTTTTTCTCTACTTTCAGAGGAAAGTAAGCATCAGTTGTATACCATAGTTCCAGAAACCCACAGCATCTTTGACTATTAGACAGTGAAACACAACTGAGAAAACAACTAAGTGAGGCAATGTCATCTTCTGGAAAACAACGAAAGATAGTCAGCTGAATAAAATGTATTGTCTTCAGAGAAGCAGTTTTGAAACTAATTTATTTTCTGTTGTAGAAGCTATGCATCACTGAGAGGACTTCATCAAGAAGAACTTGAAAACAGAATATTTCAATCTGGTGATACTGTCTGAGTGCTGAACAACTACTTTTGATTAAATAATTTACAAAATAATATCAGCATGTCATACATAATGTCAACACTTTTGAGGTTCCCTTAACTTACTATGCAGAAGTGACTCCAGCTCCTATCAACAACACTGAGAAATGAAAATGGCCAGCAGAACAAAGGAACATCCTATTCATCCCTGGAAATAGACAGAATTGTAAATAATTTCATAATTTTGGTGGGTTAAACTAAGAGCCAAACTTCCAAGAGGTACTTGCTCCATTCTACCCATCAGCAGGACAGGGGGAAAAAAATAGAACAAGCTCATAGACCAAGGTAAAAGACAGGATGATGACTTATCAATTACCATCATGGACAAAACAGACTTGGTGGAAAATTAAGTTATTTCCAATGAAAATGTATATGAAGAGTGAGAAACAAATATTAAAGCAACATCTTTGCTCCCCATTCTTCCAGGCTCAACTTGATTCCTTCACTCCAGTATCATCTACTCTCACCCCTTGAACAGCTCAGGAAGATGAGGAATGGATTTTAGGGTAAATCCATAATAATTCTTTCTATACCTCCTTCCTCAGTATGTTTTTTCCCTGCTCCATTGCAGACTTTCCCCATGGGCTTAAATTCTTCAGGATAAACCTGCTCCAGCATGGGCTATCCACAGGCTCCAGTTCCTTCAGAAAATATCTAACTGCTTCATGGGCAGCAGTAGGGATATCTGTTCTGGTGTGGTCTTCTCCATGGGCTACAGGGGATTCTCATCTCTAGAACCTGGAGCAGATGCCCCCATTTATCCTTCTCTAATTTGGCAGTTCCTCTACCATTTCTCACTCTCCTTTTATCCTCCTCCTCCACCTCCTCTCCTTGTTTTTTCCTTTATAAACATGATTAAATTCAATTACCTTATTCAGCTGGACATGATAGAAAAAGATAATAATAAAAACAGCATAGGACATACCAAAATATTGCAGTGAATATATATATATATATATATACACACACATATATACACCAGGGGCATTGTAAAGCCAAAAGACATTATTATCTTTTTTTATGTACTTATCCGTTTGCAAAAGCTATTCACATGGCAAAGCTAGTACACATAGAAAGGTTATTAACAAAAAAATAATCTACTTAATTACTTAATCACAGAAATAAGACATTTCCTCAGATCAATGACCTTCGACAACAGGCAATCTACACGATGAGAAATCACTTCTAAAGTTGAACACTTAATAGTTTTAGCTTGATTCCACAAGTGTGTGCATGTAAGAGAATTCAAAAAAAGCAGAATGGAATTGGCAACCTCAAGAGATGCTTGAAGGAAGCTAAGAGTGACGTCTCAGGAGCCTTTGCACCAGATGACTTTCTAAATATCTTGTGAACTTACTATGTTCAATCACCTCAAAGTTCTTGACAATTTCAATAAATAGTGGATATGTCATATGAAATATTGATATTTTCAAAGCAAGAAAATGTAAGGGAGTTGTCCTAGGTTACAATGTAACATATTCCAGAAGGTCTGTATTCTATCTCCATCTTCATGAACTGTTAAAATTAGGAGGGGCAGTGTTTTCCTTACCTCCTCCCCCGGACCATCTCCTGTTAATGGGCCATTAACACCTTGCCCTATGAGTCATAGATAACTCCCTCCGGGAGCCATTTCCTGTTCAATGGGCCATTAAGGACCCACCCCATGACTCATAGAATGACATCAGCCCATTGTGAGGACCCATCACATGACTCAGAAAATGACATTAGCCCATTGTGAGAAGCTCTGCCCAGGGGGAGGAGCCAAGCATTCCCACCGGGATATAATCTGGGAATTTGGACAGAACAGGCATCTGCCTTCTAATGGCTTCCCAGAGGAGCAGCCTTCTCTCCCGCTGGATTCCCAGAGGAAGGACCAGACCCTTCAACATCACCACTGGACCATTAGAAGAAAACTCTGCCCTTCTACAGGATCTCTGCCTCAGCAGAACCATCTATCACTCCAGGAGCACTACTGGAGCCACCATTCCAACTGGACTGCTACCAACACCCTGATTGACAGGGTGTCAGNTATTTCTCCTTAACAAATAACACAGAAAGAACACAGATAAAACAAAAGAGTATTCTTGTTCTTTCATGATATTTTGCTATTTATGTGTCCAATTACAGTAATGGAGGACCTGTAAAACATATTGTTCTGTCCTTTAACCACACGTCAGTTTCTACACTACTTCTATATTTTGACTATATGGAGGAGAAGTGATGACTCCTGTGCTGGGAATGTCACAAAGATCTGTACAAACACTATTCAGGAGCTCCTGGTATCCTAATGTGCGTTAGGATAAATGAGTAAACCATGAGTAAAAGGAGCCATTCCAAACAGAAAATTTCTTAATACACTCTAGATGAGGAAAATGGTATGTTCATACTTGTTTGGAAAAAGATATTCAATTTTCTCAGGAGAAGAGAATGCTTATCTCCTATCCGGTGAGACCAGGAATCTCTGAAGGGGCAACACATCATTCTGCCCTGCTTCCCCAAGAAAATATTCATGAAAAGGGAGCTATAATTAGAAAGATCTATCACCCACAATATTTTCAACTCTTCACCTTTTTCTTCTTTCTCTTCCTCTCATCTTACTACTTTTCTCTACTTTATTTTTTTTAACCTACATGCTCAAATCTTCCCTTAAACTCTGTCCCTTTCTATCTGATCCCTTTTATTGCCTCTACCCTCAGTATGTCCAGTCTTCATCCACTTACTTCTTAATACTCCCTGTAAATGTTCCTATGTGCAAGTTGTTTGGTATTAAAAATATTTTTAACAATATTGAATTTTCTCCTCAATTCAAGTAATACATTCTCAAAAAAAGGTCAACCCTAAACCTCACTTTTTGACAAATAAATCCTGATAAAAAAGCACCTTTTCATCATAAGCAGAGGATTTATCCAAGCTTTTCATACATTTTTCTACAATCTACAGTGACCCTTCAGAAAAATCATGACTATTTTTCTGAGCTCCAGCAAGAGTCCAGCCAACTACTCCTTGACCTGGATGCTACAAACTGCAACTGTCTGATATAAACTAAGGCAAAGCAGATCCTTGTAGAATTAAAAACTCGAAGGCTTATCTGTATTCCTTGGAAAAAAAAAAGGCAAGGGAATTTGAGAAGATGGGACCATCAGATAAGGACAGTCTGCACATAAAAAGGCAAATTAACCTAAAAGAACTAAATCTTGTAGAAACTGGGCTGTCTGCAATAGATATTTTGCATTCCGTTTCAGTTTTCTATATGTGGTACTTTGTGACATAAATAAAAAAATCTTCGTGGAGTAGGAGAAAAAATACCTTATCAGAACTTCCCATGCCTGAGGGTCTGAAACTACTTTCATTCTTCAAATATGTTATGAATTGTAGTTCTTCACTCTTTTCCCCACAACCATATTCCCTAACAAGCCTCAACGTTTAAAAAATAGGGCAAATTAAACCCCCTTGGACTAAAATTCCTAAAATGTTTATTGCATTGATTGACTTATAGGAAATTCTTCTTTTGGGTGGGATATATTTTCCTTTTCTGTTTTCCGTCTTGTGGTGCCTGCTAGTTTTATTGCAGCTAAAAAATGGTTGAGCACCTTTATAAACCTAAGGGCTAAGATAAATAGCTTAAGAAGAAAAGAAAGGTAGTATAATGTTTGAGAAACAGCCCAGATTAACAGCTTTAATTCAAACGAAAGTTTCCTACAAATCAACAAAGTAACTACAGTACAGATCATGGCTGTACACATTTTCCTATGTTAAAAATCTCAGCTCTGTTCACAAGGGCCCACTTTCATGTATGAGAGAGCAGTTTAAGATAAAGACATATTAAATTCTTAACATCTCTGCTAGAATTGCAAACTGTTGTTCAGCATTACAGATACTTTGTGAAGAATTCTGGATTGCATTCCTGTGGTTTAGAAGGAATAAAACTCATCCACATAATTCAACTCTCTGCAGATAGCTTATCAATATATGCTCTTACATGACTTCATTATGGAGAAAAATTAAAATACTGGGTTTTACCTCATTTTGTACATTAAATGATCTTCTGAATGAAGGATGAAGAATAGAGTGGCAAGAAAGTCCTGGGAAAACACCATACTTATATTCAAAACCATTAATTTTTTTTCATAAAAACAAGGAATTTTCATTTGCATCCTATATGCTAGATCATTCTAAATGTCTGTTGAAATTGTATCTAGAGGATTTTATATAGATTAGAGGCTTCAAGTCAGTGAAATCCTTTTGAGAGACATGATGATGATGATGTTGATGTTAACATAATAAAAAATCCATACGTTAGGCAAAGACAATTAAAAATACAAGTTAGAAATGCTTAATTCTTTTCTGTTTGTTCCACTTTTAAGGGAGATTTTACTTGCCTGATGTCTTAGGTTGGAGACAGGTATCTGCTGGGNTCAGGGACAGGGGATGGGGGAAGCCTTGCTTCACAAAACCCCCAAATTCCGTAGGTGGCTCTGATAGGCCTCTGAGAAGAAGGGAAGAACTCCGAGATGGAACGCAGGAGTTCTCGTGCAGGGATGGATGAGATGGGTCACCGTTCTTCCCGCAGTCTCAGCAGGGCATCCCAGCAGGGTGAGCAGAAAGAAACAGCCGCGACAGGGGAAGCTCCGTCCCAGTTAAAAGAACGAACCTCCTCACGCCACCACCCCCCCCTACCAGAGAGCGGACCCCACCCCCAT
>VXBU01017233.1:40914-85989 GCA_013400315.1 Bombycilla garrulus
ACTCCCCACACCTGATTACCTAGAAAATGCAGATACAGAGATTTTAAGATAATTTCGATTTACCATATATCCAAATGGGTATGTCTATCTTTTTCTGACATGCAACTGGTGTGGTTGTTTTTTTTTTTCCTTTACTTTTAAAAAGATAAAAGGGAAATGCTGGTAAAATATCCCAATTGCATTAGAATTGTTCCTAGTTCAAAGGAGCCACTAGTGCCAAGGTTCATTGGCAGGAGGGCTCTCCAGCTGCCAGGCATCCTATTCTATGTGACCTCCCACAAGTCCTTTAAAAAGCAAGTTTCTTGTTTAGTGGTTTGTGAATCTTGTGGAAGTTAAGCACACCCACACACACACACACAAAAAANTTTTTTTTTTTCCTTCTGAAGAGAGAGGAACACAAACATTTACCCTAAATGCTTTTTCCAAGCAGGATTCTTAGTCACTAAATAAGGTCTTTGGCTCACTATCACAAGAATTCACCTTAAATAATATACCTGAAATCTTAAGGGATGAGAAAAAATAGTTTTGCTCAGTAGTAAGGATTTGGATTATTATGTTTCACTTTTCAGGATGTAAACTTATTACTTGGAGGGAGACAAGCTTCCTCTATCTTTGATGTTTTAGTTTAATGTTGCCTAAAATATTTCTAACTGATGGACATTGACAAGTTAGATAAATGCACTCAAAATATAAATTTTATAGCAAACTCTGTGTTTTGTTCAGGTCAACTATAAAATAAATACATCTCTTCCTCAAATTTTTAAAACTAGAAATTTATTTGAAAAAATTACCTGAATACCAAAAATACCTTTATAAAGTATCTCAGAAAATTCCTTTTACTGTTAAAGCTAATGAACAATTCATATACTTGTAGAAAAATACAGAAGATGTCTACTTAAAAAGGATTTCCCTGAGAAATAAAAAAGAATAATGTAATAGCCACATCTGAAAATAAATTAGTATTTAGTGAGGGAAGAAATGCACTATTTCAAAGATTTAGTGAGAAAAGCTACAATTATGTAGCCTTCATAAATGATATCATAATGATAGTGCTTTATCTGATTCATAGAAAATGATTCAGCTTGAGACAAAGGAATAAACAATAATGAAACTCAACAATCTAAAGTTAAATGACTAAGATACTCAGCAGCAGTTATGTCTGTACAATAGACGTTTCTTTTCAAAAGACTGAAGAAAACACTCTGGGACTGGAAGGTTTAGGGAAGAGGTAATGAGATACAGGGCCTTGCACCTCTAGGTCATTAAGTTCAATTGCATTTTCGGTTGCTACTGACTGAAATTTGCTTCAGCTGATGGGTATTCAATAGTCTATTGTGAAATGAGTTGGAGGCCTCAATCCCATCCCTACCACAAAGGTAACCACTTAACGTTTAGCAGTCACAGCAATAATGCCTGCAGCAAGTACACCATACCGTTACCCTATGTCTTCCAAAACAAGTTGTAAGGGCACCAGATTTTGCTGCAGTACAGGAGTTACTCACAGTTCTGACAAAACCCATCAGTTCTGAAAAAAATTCACACAAAAATTACACTGTAATTAAATATGAAAATTAACAATCAAGTATTCTCATCTAAATTCTATTTCCTATGGGAATTTGATTATCATATGTTCCCCCTACATAACTGGTTTTTAGCTTGTTTTAAGATTTTGCACCGCTTGTACTACCCTGTGCAGAGGTACCCCCCCAGTGTGAGCAGAGATGGGGCAGAAGGGATCATGCATCACTGTGCATCTGCCTGATGTCAATGCAGACCAGACTTCGTGAGATATTTTCTCTATCCTTATGCTGTTCTGAAAATCTCACATCATAAATTCTCTCTTGTATTTTCAGAAGTATGCTGAAAAATTAGTGAGTTACGCATGGGAAGGTTGAGGTTAAGGAATCTAAGAAACATTGGAAGCATAAGAAACTTCTAAGAATTACAGTGCAGGAACTGTCACTACTACTAGCTGAAAAGAAATTAATTCACCTAGGTGGTCATGGCAACATGATATTTGTGGCTCCCCTAAATCTATTAAAAAAGGATTTCACTGTTTTGGAATTGTACAGTCTTGGTCATTTTATTCCTCAGTAGATCATTTTGTTTATGTATTACATTTGCCAGGATTATTTCAGACTTGGTGTTATAAATCCCAAAAGGATCCTGAGCAATTAATATTTTTTTATATCATTTGGAAAGTTACATCACAGTGCAAGGAAAGAAAGAGGAACAGCCACTTCTAGTTAAAATGAAGTAGTCTGATCACAATATAAATATAGATATTAATCAAACAACTAAGAGTAAGACAAAAATGAAATTACATTCAATGTCCTTGTGCTTAATCACATGAAGAGTGAAGTAAAACTTGTATTTTCTTGGAACAACAGTACACAGTTGAAACACATGCCGTGATGTTTCTCAACTACTGCTTTTAATTTGGATCACAGACTACTTTTGCAGGAAACTTAAACTAAGCTCAAAATCTGCTTCAAATAGGCTTCACTGCCACAAAGTTTGGAGGCAAGTGAGTAGTGGGTACCCCAGGGACTGATACTGTCACTATTGCTTAAACTCTTCATTACTGACTTGGATGATGGGGAAGGGTGTAGGTCAGGAAAATCGAAAGGATACAAAACTGGAAGGAGTGGCCAGCAGACCACATGCCATTACAGGGCACCTAGATAGAGTAATTGGGCTGAGAGGAGCCTCGTGAAATTCAGCAAAGGGAAATGTAAGCACTTGCATCTTGGGAGGAGTGACCTCAGGCACCAGTACACAGCTATAACTGGCTGGAAGGCAGCTCTGCAGAGAAGGACCATGGGTTATTGATGGTCAGCAAGTTGAAGCAACATGTGTCGTGAGTCAACAATTTGTCTTTGTTGCAAAGGTAGTGGTATTTTGCACTGAATTAGGAAGTGTTGCCTGCAGGTCAAAAGGTGATCCTTCATCTCTACTCACCACTGGCAAGACATCTGAGTACTGTGTCCAGTTCTGGGCTCTGCAGTACAAGCAAAATATGGACTTACTGGAGTGCACCCAGCACAGGGCCGCAAATATCACCAATGATCATCATTTGTATGAGGAGAGACTGGAGGAGCTTGAACTGTTCAGCATGATTTATTATCAATATGTATAAATATCTGGTTGAATGCAATGAAGAAGAGGGAGCCAGATTCTTCTCAGTGATGCCTGGCAATACAACAGAAAGGAACTGGTACAAAATGAATCTCATAAAGATCAATACAGAGAAACTCTTTTATTGCTACTGTGATCAAATGCCAGAACAGGTTGATAGAGAGGTTGTGGAGTCTCCACCTGTGTAGATATTCAAAACCTGACTGACATGATCCTGAGCATTGTGTTCTACCTGACATTACTTGAGCAATGGTTTTGGATTAGAAAATCTCAGGAGATGTTTCCAGCCTAAATGATGCTGTGATTCTGTTTGTTTTCTGTGAAGTTTTTCAACACATGAGCCAATAAGACTCTCTTCAATTGTTAAGAGCCCTTGTGATATCTTGAGTTTTTTCTTGCTCTTCATTACACCAATCCATGGTTCTGATTTTAACATCAACTACAAGATATCAAATCTCTGTGATGTAGGTGTCCTTCCTCTATTCAACCTCTCTTCTACCTTTTACATCAATAACCCTATTCTTCTATGCTGATCTTATTTTCTTTTGATGTTCCTCATTACCAAATCTCCATCTGAAATCCTTTTGTGTTATTCTGTTTCATTCTGCTCTGTCCTGATGATTATACCAATCTTCTGAGTCTTCCAGAAAATCTTGGATGGTGTCAGCTGTGCCTTTAAAAAGCTGTGCCTCTGTCTCTTCAGAAACAGGTTAATCCAGCAACAGAAAAAGTCAGTTATACTCATGATTTCCCCTTGATGAAAGAATGTTGGACATAATTCAAGGAGATTAACTTGGTCATCTTAACATCTTAACAGCAATTGCACCTGGCATGTGGCATTGCAGATATGCTCCTTTTATGGAAATATTGAAGAGGTTTTCTCTCAGGAAGAAGGGATGTCTTAAGACAAACAGATTGATTTAGATCCTGCAATTTTAGAAGATCCCAGAGGGTCTCTGTTGCTGCTTCAGGTGTCATTTTCTGGACCCAGAATAAAAGCACTGTAAGGCTCATCAGTTTTCAGGGGAAACATTTTTATTCATTTCCCACTTAAGTCAACACCAACCCTAATGGTTAAAACAGGTAAATCATAATTATTTCTTTTATTTGCATGATTTTATTATGGGATGAGGAAAGAAGTTGGAGGGAGGGACTTCTGGTGTGAGTAAAAGTTAGGTGTCAGGTCTACACAATACATGACTGCTGCCAGTCTGATCATAAAGGCTGTTGTGCTATTAAGTCCACTGAGACCTTGAGCTGTAAAATATTCCACATTGCTGTTTTGGAGACTACCTGCTCAATTCTGTGTAACTGCCTAATTCCACCCCTGCATGTGAGTACACATTAATGCATTCCCCCTGGGTTTTTGTGCTACCTCTTTCCTCTCCAAACACAAAAATTGAAGTTCTGGTAACGGTACTATGCAGAGCAGCTTTTAAGATCTCATGTTCTGGATGAGGTTAGAGACATAGAAAAAAAGTGTACTGTGTATCCTTTTTGTGGCATCTTCTGATTCGTCTCTGCCTTGCAGCTAATACCCTAGGACAGGCACTAAATTGAAATGTGCATCTTGTTGACACTGCCTAGACAGTTAAATAATCAATGAAGAATAAAGCCCTGGACAATCTTATCAACATCTCCCACTTGAAATGCTGAAGCCACACGGAATAGTGAACTGTTGGAGCCTTAGAGAGCCTGTGTCTGACTGCCCACAGTGAACTTGTCCACCCTGAGCCAGTTACCACTGAAAAATGCCATCAGAAGTAAAGAGAATTTGTGGTGGCAGCCACCTCTTTTGAGTACAGGCATCTGCTGCCAGAATTTCATATGGATAGAGAGTTCTGTCCTCACCACAAGCTGTCCTGCAGAACAGGCTATTCTTTCAAAATCAAATGAATTGTTTTCATGAAATGAAAACCTATCAAGAACTATTAAATGCTAAGACACTGTAAATTTCAGTTTCAGAAGAACTGGTAGAAGTTGCTAAGGAGTAATACTGGGTGAAACACAACTGCATTCTGTAGCTGATACAGTCCACTGAGCAGGGACAGGACACAATTCTGGATAAACCTGTAGTCTAGCCTTGTAGTCATGTCAGTCAAACACTGTGTCCATCAACACAGTCATCTGTGATTCTGAGTTTTTCCATATTGTTATAATAATAATTTATGTGTATTTGGTTCACTGATGAGATAAAATAATTGTTTTACCAACATAAATTAGAAAACCACAGCAGTAACAATGAATTTAAAATAAATATGAAAACATTCAGTCCAGGAATAGAGTAAGGTAATTTTTTTAAGGGTAGATATGCTCAATAATATGGTTGTAGGAGAGGGGTTAATATTTACAAACATTACAGGAGAAAAGCGGAAAATAAATTAAAACCATGTATTGTATATATGTCACTGAAGTAAATGCAAGACTTACTCTTATTTTGTTTCCATAGTGTAGACAGATTGTTGAAGATCTTAAGGCAAACCTCCAGCTGGTCAAGAATCAAATAAAGAATATGTGATCACAACAAAAGTAAAATTTTATCTATATTCTGTTTCAACCTTCAAAACTACCAATATTAGAAGGAAGTGGAATTAACTTTAGACTACCATTTTCATGCTAAATATGAAATTATCTTAAGAAAGATAAAAATTATATCATGGCAATGTATTAACAGCTGCAGTAGAACAACTAAAAAAGGACCTTGCTGAGCTGCCGAAATGCACTTCCACAAAAGTGCAGGCAGACAACTCCCTTTCCTGTAGAAGAGACAATCTCAAAGACAGAAAAAATCCAAATCTTTGATATTTACTTTAATTGGATAAGAATTTGGCTTTCAAAATATACATTTGCATGCCTCAGTCAAAGAACAATAAACATCAAGATAGATGATTTCATTCAAACAGTTTCTTTCGAAGAAAAGAGCCTCTATTCCATATTATTGCCATTCCAGTTGATTAACTCTTACATATCTATTCCATTCACTTTAATTTAAATTTCATTAAATCTGGTTCTCACTGAGTTCAAAGAAACTTTTATTTCTAAACACTTCCACCATGAAACTAATTTGTTCTCATCAATATCATTATTTGCTGTATTTGAGAATGTCTTTCATAAGAGCTACTTCCTTGAATATTATTTTCAGAGAATCATAAACATTAAAAAGATAAAAGACTTCTTTAACTACATCCAACCTCTCCTTTTTCAGGAGGCTTCCTCAGGCATATCGCTGTATGTCTGAAAAGGCACTTCTTCTAATTCCACTCACCCTGTGGTCTGCCATCCTTGCAATTCCACCCTTGCAATGTTACAATCAATGCTGCATAACTCAATTATCAAATCAATAAGAAAAGGTAAATTATGAAGAAGGGAGACATTTTCTGAACACTGAATGTCGCATTCAGGTAGCCTACCACTGTTCCCAGGCTGGATTTAACTCCTGTGGCAGCAATGAACACAGCATATCAGAACCATATATTAGAACCATCAGATAGTATTTAGAACCATCAGATCCCAGTTTGTATTTCTGCATCTGTGTTAGCAAATTAAATGGTGCTGGGTGGTGTTCCCAGACTTTCAGGCCAAAAGGTACAGAGTAGTCGTGTTTGTGCTGGGTTCTACTCTTCTAACCTCCAGAAAGAGTCTGCCATATGGAAAGTACCTGCAATAAATTAGTCATACCCACTTCCATAATGCTTCCTGGGAATGGCTTCTGTGAGTGCTAGCTGATAAATGAGATCCTCTCCAGTGGCGAATCAAAAACTTTTACTAGACCAAACTTTGGCCTTAAGGATAGTTTTAATGCTAATTTTAAAAGGATTTTTCAGCTACAATGTTTATTTCTCCAGTCCATTTTCTATTAGGGAAAAAAAAAGAAAGAAAAAAAGCCCCCACATTTGACTTGTGCAAAGGCAGTAAGAGAAGAGGAAGGTATCAGCCTGAATGTACAAGGATGAACCTTTATCTCCTTCTTAATAACTTGAATTGCCAAATCAATTTCAGTGTACATAAAGGATTAATAATTTCTGTATACTAATTATTATTGAATGCTGTATTTATGCTTCCATTGACAAGAAGACAGTCTTTTTTTCTATTGAGAAATGTTGACTCTGACAAGATTATTTTATATCTCCAATAAAAAAAACATGAGATAAACTATGAATCTTTTCTTCAGAATATTTTTATAAAGTTCAGACATAAGATCAGAATATTTGAGACATGATTTAAACTTTTTGAATTGAAGAGGTCTTTTTTAATATTCATATCTGTAATACTGAATCTTAAATGTTAACCTAGTCAATACATATTCAGTGCTCTAGACAATTATGGTATTTTTCCTCAAAGCAATAATAGAAACTAAAATTGACAGTTAAGGACTAATGAGAGTTAATACTGAGAAAAAGGAAACTGAGATGAAGACAAAACTGCAGCTAAAAGTTATATTTTTTGTGTGACAACCAAGGTTGAGAGATAAATGACATGAGGAAATTTAAGGCATCCAAAACTACAAGAAGATATAACTGAAGAGTTTCACAGACTGAAAATAAATAATTGTTGAGAACAAAGGGCGCCATCTCTGTCATTATTCATTGAACAAAATTCCTATTAATAATTAATACTGGCAGTTTTGATAGAACAAGGACTGAAGAATTTTCCCTTCAAAGATAAAGAAGAAAATTGCAAATGTGAGAAGTGCTGAGAGAAATTCCAGCTTTCTTGTATTTAATGTTGAGAACTCTGCTGTTCAAAGGTCAATATTTCTATATGTGCTCTGAAGTTCTAAAGCCTAACATCACTTTCTTGGCTTTGTAGTATAACTTACAGTCATAGATTCAAATGTAAATTATCTGAGTAAAAGGTTCCTAGCATATTATCTTCTCACTCCTCTTTCACCTTTCCCAGTGTGGTCTACAGGTCAGAAGTATCAACATTTTTGCACATATTTGAACAAAAAATGTAATCATATTTGTAATTGGCATCAACAGTTTTTGGTTGTGGTTTTTTAGGTTTTTTTTTTTTTTGCATTTTAAGTACTGCAACAATTAATTCATTAGTATCAAAATCGATAATTCAAAAGATTTATTCTCCAACACTAGTTCCTCATGTTCACCTATACAATCCAAATACCTGGGGAGCATAGCCAAGCAGTGCTCACATGAGGTGGAGGATGGCAGAGTTGCCTTCTCCCAGTTCATGGCAGTGTAAGGCTGAGCATCAGCAACAACACAAAATCATGTGAGAGGCCATTCAGCAGATCTGCTCACTTGCAGCTCAAAGTTGTCCCGTTAAAAGAGGGAAAGGGAAGGAGTCTAATTTCTACTCTTGATAAACCTAATCTGCAAAAAATTTAGACAGACTTTTAAGAATGGAGGGAGAGGGGCAGGAGTGTGAATTATGCATGGAAAAGCTTCTCAGGAGAACACAAATATAATACATTACATTAATTAATTACTTACAATAATTAATTAATTACATTACATTAATACAATACATTAATTAACAGGAGGATAGGAAGAATATGAGGGGAGGTGTTTGTGTCTCTGGGGAGAGGAAAACAAATTGGAGACACTGATGTATTTTTTGTGTGTTTGAAATTACTGTAACTGCAGTAGAAAAAAAAAAGTCCAGGTTTGTGGATGAGGATGAAGTTAACTTAGAATTTTTAACACTAACCTTGTGGGAAAGACTACAAAAGAGAGAAGGAACAACTCATTGATTACTACAAGGAGGCCTTGAGATTAAATTAATTCATTCTAATATAGGGCTAAACACTTCTTATTTGTTCTGCCCATGAAAAAGTAAAAGCACATGTTATAACCAGGTCAGACTGCTGCTAATGAAGGCAGAGTTAAGATTGCATGAGTGTGCTCTGTATTTCAGTGCTTCTTGGATTTAGAAGACAGAATTTGAAATTCCACATTTCTTAATTTACAGCTGTTTCCATTCCTTTCATCTCTGTGCCCTGGAAGAGCATGAAGTGCCATTGCACATCCTTCCTTAATAACCACTTTTTAGTAAATTATTGTAATTTTTAAAATATCTGAAAATAAGATACAATCAATGATTGCATCTTTTGACACATCTTTTCAGTTAAAATCACACATAATATACAATATTATTTCTCGACAAATTAGAGAAATAGGTAGGTTTTAGTTTTAAAATAATTTTTGCTTAATCCTAACATTATAATTTTCCATAGTTTGGAGTTTTTTTAAATCTCAGACCAGTTGGCTGAAAAATACCTACCTACTATGCAGTAATCAAGATATAGGTAGTAGGACATGCTACTGATTATAGATTTTTTCAGTAAATCTGCCAACACTGACTATTTTCCAGTCTTCCTATTTGAAGAGACTGTTTCACATGAACTTCCACCAGGAGTTCTTAGGCCTGAAAATATTCCAGCTTTCTTCAAACACATGAATCTAGATGCTTTCCTTTCATAAGAATACAGAGGAATTTTCTTTTATTGAAAACACCATAAACAAAATCTCTAAGAAACACTGCATTAAAAAGAGAAAATCAAACTTCAAGACAGGGTTTTGCGTATCTGTCAGGAAAGCTTTCTTCTTCAGCCTTTGCAAAAAATAGGAGGAGAAAATCAACTAAGGCAGTATACTTATACTACAGAAATCTCCTGTTCTTTTTAATAAGATCACATATACTCAAATGGAAGAAGAATGACAAGTTCTGGAGGTAAAACATTTTAGTATTAACATTATTTTTAAGAGCACTGAAATATCAGAACCAGTGAAAATATATCAAAGCTTTTTTATTTTTATGAAGAGTAAAAATACACACCACTTTAAGGCCAGAACATAGCCATTCCTACTAATGACCGCAAGAAAAAAGGGGTCTGCTGAGGGGTTCCTTTAATACGCCACGTTACCAACACCACCAGGCCAGGGGATGAGTGCTCTAGAGATCCCTTACAGCCCCTGTCCCAAAGGCTGTGAACAAGCCACCACAAGGGGAGAGGAAAAGCATGCCAGGCGTGGATCCACTTGACTCCAGTGAGTTACTGTTGACACAGATGAGAAACCATGCTCAACTGATTTGATGCTTAGACGAATGGAGCTCTGTTTTTACATAATTTCTAAATGCAGATGCCTATAAGGTTTTGTAATTTAGTAATAAGAATAATTATTTAATATCATCTTTAATATAAAAATGCACCATCTGAATGGATTGCCTTACTATGGTTTTATAGCAAGTATTTTTATTTTCAAGAACCCGGGCTCTGCACATAAGGTAATGTAAGATAGATCTTGCAAGCACGTTGCTGAATATAGTGATATCTTATTTTAGTCTAATTTAATCTGTAAAACAAATTCGGATCAACTTGCACACACAAATTCCTTGAGCAGTAAGGAAGCCTGCAAAAAAATTAAATAACTCTCTTTTGAAAATTTTCTAATTTATATCTTTTTATAAGGAAAATTTTAACACTGAAGAAATATTACTTCTAATTTTTTATTTCATTGCTATTCAATTAACATTTTATGTGAAATGTAGCTCTTTTTCACCCTAGGTTACTGATCATTTCAACCACAAAAAGAGTCAGCTAAAGATTCTCTCATTTATTCTGTCTGCATCTGTCATCTTATCATAGTCTAAAGAAAAAAAAAAAAAGAAAATAAAAGAGTATATTACTGTCACTTGTCGAAGCTTCTGAACATGCAGTCAAACCATGAGCTGGGTGTAACAGTTGCCTTCAAGATCAAAGCTAGCAATCTGCAACTAGATCATGGTTCATACTTTGAGTGCCACTAATTTCTATTATAAAGGCAACAGATAAACCACATTTTAAAAAGCTTTTTGCTTTACTGGCTCGACAGATTAGGCTTTCAATTTATTCTGGGACTGTAAATGTAGCTGTTGCTATAGTAACTGTATATCTCTTGAAGAGTAAATAATTGTGTTAAATGGCTAAATAGCAAATAGGTTTATGGCTACTCTAGTACCAAGGAACTTGAATATGCTAAATTTTTAACTGTATTTTTAAAGATCATCTGCATAGTGACCATAATGTATCCTGTACGGAAATAAGATTTTTTTTTTTTCCTAATGAGTCTTTTCAGAGTTATGAAGTTGTGCACTGAATAAACGCCTAGCAAATTTTCTGAGTCTCAGAAAATTGAGGATGAATGTTATTCTAATATGAATTTCTGTTGCAATATTCTATAGTTGTCTCCAAGCAAACATCATAGGAAAGTAATGAAAACATATCAAAAGACTTTGTCAGAATTAGACCCTTAGGTTTAAAGATTAGAGCAACTAAATTGACTGCCGGTGATTTCAAAAATCTCCAAAATCCATGTAAAAATCCATGGACTTTTTCTTAATGCATGTTTTCATTAGAAAAATATTTATTGCTACAGGCAATCCAAAGTAACCAATTTATGCTCTATATTCCTATACAAGATTTGGAAGAAAATGTCTTTGACGTAACCACCTAAAAGCTTCAACATTTATTTTCTATAAACAGATAACTATTCTATGATTTGATGATTCTATGATTTAATTTAGTACTATTACACTCACACTACGCCACCCACCCCCTCGCCTCGCCTAAAATAAAAAGGCAAATTGGAAGGAATAAATTTGCAGTGCTGCCTTTTACAAAGAAAAGTGAGAGACTATACGTTTGAACCTTCTCAGGGTACTGTTCTAATGTCTGTGAAATAAAAATGTAAGCAAAAAGACACTGGGTCATCAATGAAGAAAAGGGAAAAAACCCTGTCTTTTACCAGATGACTGGTCCCATAATGTTAAAGACCCTGTTGTAACAAAGAACAGTGTGTTACATTGTCTCTGACACAGAAAATTTCTGAATTATAATTTTAAACAATTGAAAGGACACACTGTGTTATGCTTTTTTTTTTCATTCAGGAAAAACAGTCTTACTCAAGCTTAAGACAGTACATATCTGAGAAAGCAGAAAATATTTCAGATATATGACTTGAGAAACGATAATCTTACAAGTACATTTAGTCTCTCACTACAATACTTAAAAAAAAAAAAAAAAAAACACTTGCTAACAACACTATAATAAAACATGTTACAGCCAGTAATGTCTGTTATGAGATGCACACAGTAGATGAAAGTTTCACAAATATTTAAGCAAAACCCCCAAGGCCTGAGCAGGCATATGACCATTACAGGATCATGTACTCATAGAATAATTAAGGTTGGAAAATACCTGCAAAATCATCAAGGCCAACTTTTGACAAAACACGACCATATAGACTAAGCCATTGCACTAGTGCCGCTTTCAGTCATTTCTTGAACACTTCCAGGATGGTGACTCCACCACTTCCCTATGCAGCCCATTCCAATATTTGACAACCATTTCAATAAAAATGTTGTTCCTAGTGTCCAACCTGAACCACCCCAGCCTGAGGCCATTTTCTCCAGTCCTGTCACAAGTTGCCTGGGAGATGTAGGCTCACTACAACCTCCTTTCAGGTAATTGTAGAGAGCGATAAGATCTTCACTAAGACTCCTTTTTCTCCATGGAAAACCACCCCAGCTCCCTCAACCACTTAGGTTAGATTAGGACTTACTCTCTAGACTGCTCACAAACTTTATTGCTGTTCTCTGATCATGCTGCAGCACCTTTCCTGAAGTGAGGGGCCCAGAACTGGAGAAAGTACTTGAGGTGTGGCTTCACCAGTGCCTGTATTATACCTGTATGTATTTTATGTATGTATGTATGTATTATACCTGTATAGATCTCAAAATGTCTGTTTTCCTCTTTAAATATGCTGGAATATTGAAGTTGCCAAACATTTAGGTTGATTTCATTTTGTTTCAAGGTTTAAAGATCAGGTCTGGCTGACTAACAAGGACAACTATTAGAATTTGCATTTTCAGGAAATTATCATATATATGACATAGTATTTGAAAAACAATCATTGAATATGCAGCAAGTACCTTTTCATGCTTCAAGGGAAATTTTCATTTTATTACAAAAGCTGTTATGGCAAGTGGACAGCTCTAAAAAGACAGACCTGTGGATGTGCTATGAAGACCAGAGTGCAACAGCACTGCAGAAGACTGAGTGAACTTTATGATACAGTAAGTGCTTGAATCTTAGTAGCTTTCAAGACTGTTGAAAGATTTGTCTGTATAAATTAACTGTTTTCATGTAGTCATGGAATAGTAACCACCAGAACAGAAGTACAAATCATAGTAGGGTTGTCTGTAATGTAGTGAAATGACTCTGGATTGAACAATTGTAAGGGTCGGTCTGAAGATCTTGTTTTGCCTACCGATCGTCGGGACAGAGACTGGGACAACCCCACAAACACACCCTGGCCTGGCTGAGGGGGAGATGTTTGCTAATCACTGTAAGTGCTCTGCTCCATGGTACAGTGCTCCGGGCAGGATGGCCAGCACGCAGGTACCATCACGGTACAGCATGCATACTGCCATGGCACAGCACATACCTGCTCCTCGAAACTGCACTGATCAGCTACAGGCCTGCTCAAAACAGGCCATAAATCTTCCTGCCTTTTGGCCAGAGGCCACTCGCCTTGGAAAAAGACTTAAAAATTGTGACTCTTTGAAGGGACTCTCAAGATCTCCCAACAGAAGAAGACACGTCTATTGGTTGGACCACGAGGACTTCGTCTCGCCGTTGGTAGCTATATCCCAACCTCTCTCTCTCTTCCTCTCCCTACTTTGCTCTCTTTCTCTCTCTCCCCTCTATCGCATAATTGAGTTGATCAGCACTCAATAAAGTGCTTCTTTGTTTTGTTGAAATTATAGTCCCTTGCTGTTTGCCTCTTATTTTGCACCTCGAGATCACTCAAACCATCACGATTTCTGCCTTAATGTTAAAGCGGATCATGACAACAATGTAGCCTATTTTGTTGGCCTGGTTCCAACAATGGAGGGTTCCAGTAACTGGAAGGGAGATTACACTGTAGCACCACACGTCATTGCCAAGGCAGGGGGAAGAGACTCTCTTCTGGAAAGAAAGGTTTTCTGTGGAGAAAGCATGGCAGACAGAATGGTCTGATATTGTTCATTGTTGGGGACTTTCCACATCAACCTTTTCTTTACTTATACTTTTAGTTATTCATATTTTTTGCTGTTACTGCTAGTTTTCTTATCTCATTGCTTTTTCCAGGAAATTGTTCTCATCTCAACCTATGATCTTTGCCATTTGTATCTCCAGTTGGAGAGGGAGGGGAAGCAGCTTGTTATTTTAGCAGGAGTACTAACTAGGAGAATGCTCTGCCTAAAACATGACAAATGTGCATAAGAATTGTCAGAGATAAATATATATTTTTCACCAAATAATAAATGACTAATGAAAAAACAACACAAGCAAAACGTAAAATCGAAAAGCCACACCTTTCTCTTGAAAAATACATAATCCACACGTTTCTCTTGAAAAATACCTAACAGCAATTGGATAAGGATTTATATCAAAAAGAAGTTCACTGATCTTGGCTTCTTGGGAATAACTTTGGCAACCTATTTGGCAAAAAGGATATAAACTGACAAACATACAGGCTTATGCTATACATAACTTACATTATTTTATGCATCAATATAGGTAGTTTAGTAATTAGTTATTTAATAAATCTTAATCTTAGGTGAATGTCATCTGGTTGCTGTGATTTATTTAAATTTAATTTCTTGACTTGTTCCATTATCTGATATCTTCACTACATGTAGGAAAAGTATGTCTCCATTATCCTCTGTGAAGACCCATGCAAAAGAAATCCTTCAGGTTTTCTGTAATCTCTTTATCCTTTAAGACAGAAATCCTTCCATATGAATTCCTAATTGAATTCCACATTTGCTAGCAATGAAATCAACATATTTCATTCTCATGTCAGACTCCTATTCCTGATATTTCAAAATAGCCTTCTTTTTGGATTTTTTTCCTTCTCTTTATCTGTACAGCTCCCAACACAATAACAATTAGATCATGAATCAGGTTCTGAATAATCTGTGATACTAAAGACAACAGTCCTTATTCTTAGTTTTATATATTAAGTTATCTGTTATCTTAAATATATATTTACATTGAAACCACTTTATTTTTAGTGTGACCTGTAATTTTCCATTGGATTTTCCCACTATTTCTTTGTGTGCAGCTAGATCTGGGTCAGGTTCTGAACAAAATCCTTTTCTTTTTGCTGTTTGCAAAGTAAAATTTAATTACTTTGTGTCAGCACTAATTAACATGAATTCTGTTCTTATTGTTTCATGCTATTTGCAAATCCTAATAAGTTTATGAGAAAGTGTGTTTACACTATATTTAATTTTTTCTACGGCACTGTGTTTTGAGGTAACACTTGCTATGTAACTGAAAAAGGGTTAATTATTCCTCTGCAAGTTACCTCAAACTGACTTTTTGTTTTAAATAAATGTTTTCTAGGATGTTTTATTTCCTCTTTTGTATCATTATGATTTCATAGCTTACATGTTTTTAAAGTAAGAGATTTCCTTCAATTAGTGTATGAAATGTATTAACTGATTTGCTTAAAATTATATGCAGCAGAATAGTCATCAAACGCTCTGGCAATATTTAGCAATTATTGGTTTTTGAGACATTCAACGCTTCCACATAATAGCTACTTTGGTATTTAAAAGTACTTTGGGTAGATCATATTTCAAAGAGAGATGTTTTCTTCACTTTATGTCAGCCAGCATTGGTTGTTGGAGGTAACACCATCCAAACAACTGCAGAGACTCTCGGGGCAGATACTGCTGGGAAGAGCTCAGAGAAAAGACACTGCCAAGTTTACAGAACAGGGAAGTGTGATAGCTTTTTATTTTCACTGCTCAGCTGGGTCTCCAATGTAAAATTAGCTGAGTGAAGCATGGTACAAGTTCAGCCTAGGCAGCACTTTCAGTCAGAACCCGAGAACTGGTCATGGTTTTCCCTTGTAGCTGTATACATTTACATCTTCAAAGAAGGCCTTATTTTATCAAAGCCTAAGCAACCAGCCTCTCCTGTTTCAATCTTAAGTTGTGTTTTCTAGTGCTTGTTTTTGTTCTTTTCATTCTCTTTCAACTAATTTTATCCTGGTGAGAGGTGGAACTTGAATTTGAGGAAGAATATGCATGATTACTGATTATTTCCTGGTTTCTGAAGAAAATCAGACATACACAATCAGGGCTATGTCTCTCTTTCTGTCTGTGCACCCACAAAGGCATTTAAAAATACTGGTCAATGCAAATAAATCTGACAGGAAGTAATAGTCCCATTGTCCTCCTTAATGCTCTCAGGACAGTAATGTTCTTGTCTTCAATGACAGGAAGAATGCATCTAAAGGATGTTAAAAACCTGTAATTCTAATCAAAATTAGTAAGAAAAGGGCTGTTATTTGTGTATAAGACAGAAGCTGTTAATGCCCAAAAATGGACAAGCTACACTCAGGTCTCACATCTCATTAACCCCTATAGGATTAATTATGAAGCATATATCCATGACAAACTAAGTTGGGTTTTCTCTACTTCAGAGAATATTTAAATCCTAGACTTTTATGTTAATACACCAATCAGCTGTGAAATTTATAATTCTGTTTTTTATGGACTTCTCAAGGGTTTTTCCTAAAGTCGAGGCAAATGGTGCCATTGACACATTTGAAAGAATCTCTCTCGAGCTTATTTCCTAGACAAAATCCTACAAATGTAATAGGTTCAGTCAGAAACCAAGAAGCAATGCATTTGTTGTCTGGCACTTTTTTACAATATGCACTATGTAGACTTTCATACTCTTCTGTGTCCTTGGCAGTGGATTGAATAAATACCTATTTCTCTCCATACGCAAAATTACTTAATTCTAGCACTGAGAAAAGAATATTAAAATGGCAAACTTATTTTCATACGACCAAAGCCACCCATCCCCAAAAATATGAATTCAAAGAAATATCATTAATATCAAACACTGGATATGGGCAAAGCTACCACAGCAGTTTCCTCTGAAGTCAACAAAAGCCTTTTGCATTGTTTTTGGTGTTTTTTTTAGCAAATAGTATTAACACTGTTCCTATTAGTTTGTCACAGAGAATTTTAAAAAAAATTGCTTGAAAGTTTTTCAGTGCCTGTCCTATGCTATTCAGAAAACCAAAATGAAACAGTGAGTCTCTTAAGTAAATTCTAAAAGTATTTAAATTTGTCTTTCTCTGTAAAAACACTGCAGGTACTTCTGGAAACCCTTTCATGCAGTCCATTTCTCACAGGAAATGTGTCAACAATTCAGAGTTCATCTGGCTAGTAGCACATCTAATAATCAACAGGACATGAGCTGTGACACTAGTTGATTATTCACTTGATTATTTTACATATTCACTTGCATATTCTGCTTGCATCTTTATGATACCTTAGTTTTTAACTGCCTTCCACTCCACAATTTTGCTATTGGCCAGAAGCGGCTGGGCAAAAGATCCAGATTTCATTCTGGGAATCCACTCATAGTCATGAATCTCAGCATCTCCATAGTTCTCCTCCACTGTCAGGACCTTCCCTCCAGTCTCAAGTTTTCATAGAATCATGGACTAGAATCACAGAATATCCTGAGTTGGAAGAGACTCACTGGGACATCAAAGTCCAGCTCCTGGCCCTACGCAGTACAGCTCCAAGAATCACACCATGGTCCTGAGTTTTCTTCATCTACATACTCTGTGTGCAGAAACAAAGCATGTCATGGACTGAGTGAATCCCTGAGCAGAAGGAATTGGGGATCTTGATGGATTAAAAGCTTGACATGCCCTGGAAATGCACACTTGCAGCCTAGAAAGCCAACTGTGTCCTGGGCTTTATCTAAACAAGTGTGACCAGAATGCTGAGAAAGATAATTCTCCCCTTCTACTCTGCCCCCATGAAACCCCACCTGGAACTTCGTGTGGATTTGGGCTCTCAGAATAAGAACTTGAACCTGTTGGAGAGAGTCTAGAAAAGTTCTGGATGCTCAGAGGACTGGAGCACCTCTCCTATGAAGGCTGGCTGAGAGATTTGGAGCTTAGCCTGGAGAACGTTCCAGGGAAACATTACAGCAGCCTACCATACCTTAAAAGGGGCTACAAGAAAGCTGGAGAGGAACTTTTCACAGGACACGTAGCAACAGGACAAGGGGAAATGGATGAAAAAGAGTAGGTTTAGATTAGGAAAAAATCTTTTACAGTGAAGGTGGTGAGGCACTGGAACAGGTTGCCCAGAGAAGATGCAGATGCACCATCCCTGGAGGAGTTCAAGGCCCAGCTAGATGGGGCTTTGAGAACCTGGTCCAGTGGATGGTGTTTCTGCCTATGGCAGAAGGGTTGGAACCAGATAATCTTTAAGTTCCCTTCCAACCGAATATATTCCCTGATTCTATGACAGCAAACTTTCCTAGTGCTAAAGAAAAGTTCAAGAGTGGGACATATTACTTTATAACACTACATACAAACAAAAACCCAAACAGATCTACCATAAATATGGGCACAAGCAGAATCTTAAACACAAGAAATATGAATTGTAGATAATAAAATAAAATGTTTTGACAAATTAACAAGACAGCTTATAATATTCCAAAACCAAAAGTAAAGACATAATGTATTAGGAAAGAAGATATTTTGCTCACACAAAACCTTTACCTGCCTTTGTGGTCGTTTCAGTGTGGAATAATTCCTAGAAATCTCAAATAATGTAGGTTAAGTAAGCGCACAATGCTTAAGTATTTATGAATAAGAACACTTCTGGAATTGGATATAGGATATGGTTTTCTTGATTGGCTTTCCAATGCTAGAGTAATATATCTTGCAACATCAGTATTAGAAACAACAATTCATATCATATTTAAAGGTTGGAAGGATCTTGTTAACTGTCATATTATGATATATGCATGATATACAATAATTTCTACTAGTTAGAAAATGTTTTATGTCCTTTTGCTGAAAGCCTGTTTGAAAACTTATGTGACTGTTCATTTTCAATGTGGGAATACAGATTTAGCAATAGTTTAAAAATCAGCCTATGTGAAATGACGGGGAAATAAGATTTCTCATTTTGTCTTTGCCATAGATTTTTAGAAACACAGAGGATTCATGTGGTTAGGACCTTCAGTCCAGCAAACATTGTAATGATCATAAAGTAGTACTATAAATCATACAATGTCAGGAGAGTGATCCTATACTTAGTGATTAGAACTACATAGCCAAGGAAAAATGTAACAAAGAACATTCCAGGAGGACTTAGATTATCTGATTACTTAAAACATATGGAAAGCAACTTAAATCTCTTCAAAAAACCTTTAGCCTATATTTTAATGCATTCAGTATTTAGCTTTTTATCTGTATCTTTTTTGGTCTCGTCTCAATTTTAGAAAAAACAACTTGAATATTTAATTTTACCTTCTCCTTTAACCTAAATGACATATAGATGTTATAATCATACTGAAGACACTTATGATTAACACCATCCTAAACCTCTCTTCTTGTAAAATGTTGTGCATCTTAAAACATGAGAAAGAGAGAAGATAAACTACAGTTAACCACAATATAAAAGCTTCAGGACAGAATTCAATTGACCAATACTATAATCTCCATTGCATCATAAAGAAACTAATGGAGCTATTCATTCACTAATTTCTAACAAAGTCAACAGCTTTTAATAAAGGATGTTGAAACAAATGGTCTTACTTCACAATGGATCCTGATCATTCCCAAGAACCAATAAAAAATGATGACCTCAGTTCGAAACCTATGGAACTAAAGCTATAAAAAGTGAAAAAAATGCGTATCTATACATGATCTTGAAACAAAACAGAAGTTTAGCACATGAGGTTCCCAAAAGCTTGCTCATTGAATGAAGTTTGCATTAAAACTTCCTGAAGAAAAACGAATTTTGAACCCTTCTGAAATGACTATTGAGAGACTCCTGATATCTATGCACAAATCCTCATGTATTTTCAAAAACTCAAAACCCATGCAGAATTCAGGAAAAGGCTGAAAGCTAACTTTCATTATGAAAAATCTTCAAGATATCCAATGCCAAAAACAAAGCCAACAGTAAGAAGAAGATGTTTAAACATCTTAGTATAAAGGGAAAATAAATACACCCTGTATAGTATATGTCATGGTTCGACACTGGTCAAGCACCTATGAAAGCCACTCGCTCATCGTCCCCTGCCACAGGTGGGCAGAGAAGAGAAAAATTAACCAAGGGTTCATGAGTTGAAAGAAGGACTAGGAGAAAACACTCCAAGGGTAAAAACAGGCTCAGCTTAGACATACAAAGTGAACTTATTACTAACAGAGGAGGATAATGAGAAGTAAAATAAACCCTTAAAACACCTTTTCTTCCCCCAACCCCTCATTCTTTCCCACCGACAGCACAGGGAGACAGGTGTGGGGGCTCTGGACAGTTCATCACCCAAGGTTTTCTTCTGCAGCTGAGGGAGAGGAGTCCTTCCCCTGTGCGACTGCAGGGTCTCCTATAGGAGACAGTTCTCTGTAAACTTCTCCAATGTGGCTCCAAATCTCATGAGCAGCAGTCCTGCCAAAACTGCTGCAATGTGAGTCCCTCCCATGGGCACACAGTTCTCCCCAAACTGCTGTGGCTTGGGTCTCTCCTTTCATGGGGTGCAGTCCTCCATGGACAGGCTGCTCCAACCTGGAAGCAGGGCCCTCTCTCTCTCTCTCCACCAGGTCTCCCACTGGATCACAGCCTGCTCCAGGCATCCACCTGCTCCAGCATGGGCACCTCCTCCATGGGCTGTGGATGAATCTCTGCATCCCCCATGGATCCCCAGGGGCTGTGGGTGGGTCTCTGCATCCCCTGTGGATCCCCATGGGGTGCAGGGGCACAGCTGCTTCACCGTGGCCATCACCATGGCCTGCAGAGGGAGCTCAGCTCTGGCTCTCAGTCTGGAGCACCTCCTGCTCCTCCTTTTCCACTGACCTTGGTGCCTCCATGTTGTTTCCCTCACATGTTCTTACCTCCTCCTCTTCCCTGACTAGAAGGAAAAAAAAAAAAATGTGTGCGCCCCACTTTGTTTTGATTTTCTTCTTAAATATGTTATCACAGAGCTGTTACCAGCCTCTCTCATTGGCTCAGCTTTGGCCAGCCACATGTCTATCTTGAGAGCCATCAGGGATTGGTTCTGCTGGACATGGTGGAAGCTTCCAGCAGCTTCTCTCAGAAGCTGCCTCTGTGGCCCCCCTGCTATCAAAAAAACAGGCTGTGAAAAACTCACACCATACACTTTAAACTGTTGTTTGTTAAAGAATGATGAGGAAAATACATGTATATTGTTTGTGCACACAGATCTATTTTGAAATAGCTACGCCTCAGGAAAAAATACAAGTGAATAAATACAAGCGAATAAAGGAGCAGCATAGTCAATGTACAAAAAGAGCAGGGAAAAAAGTTGAAAAATTAGGTTCTATTGAAAAAAGAAAAAAAAAGGTCAATTTAAAATTATTTTGCTTGACCTCTATTTGTGTTTGAAAAGAAACACACCTAGGCCAAAATACCTGAGACCATAGCACCTTGAACTGATCTGCCTCAACAATAATTAAGACATTTACTTATATTTTACAATTACTGCTGCTTTCAATTTAAATAGCTCCTACACTGATCAACACAAAGAAGAAATAAAAGGAAAAGTTCTAGTTCAACACATTTTAGTTAAACAAAGATTATTTGAAAATTTTATGTTCAAGGATTTCAAATACCTGTACCAGCAAACAAGTCTGACTTCAGTATAATCTAGCATCATTCCACTAATGCTGCTCTCTTCTTCACAACACCAGTGTTATCTCTAATTCAATGAGAAACATATTTAGGGGAAAAAATTTTATCAATCATAAAATATTCCTTAACAGCTCAGAGATAGTGGGCTTATAGATAACTCCATAGAGACTTTTGCAGGTTAGTTGAGAAATTGTACACAGAAGGTTTCCATAAACAATAACTCTGATATAGAAGATTTTAAAATAGAAAAGCCTCAGGGATCTATTCTTAGGCATCTTATTTTTTTCAAAATTCCTTTTTCTTTCATGTTTTGTTTATTAAATTTTTAAGATAAAGGAAAAAAAAAGGACAGACACTAGAAGTTCCAAGAAATATATATAATTATTAGATCAATAAACAATTCAGCGAGTCTTAGATGACATTCAAATAACCTTCTACAATAAAACCCTACACTATATGTGAAATACAAATCTTAAGATATAGTTAACATTCCAGGCAAATACAGGCATATTGGTAATGTTGATTTAGCTCTCTTAATTTTGTTCAAAATTACCTCCACAGATCATAGACTCAAAGAATAATAAGGAGAACAAAAGCAGCCCACCACAAAGAAATGTACCTAAAAGGAACAGCAATAAATAAAATCAAAACTGGAAAACTGAATAGATAATAAATGAATAAGTAAGTAGAATAGCAATATACCATCAGCCCCTCACTAAGCAAACACTGACTCTAAAATCTGATCTATAATATCATTTAATGCAAACAATATATAAAAAATTTACCGCCAATCATCCTGTATTATCATCTCTATGGCATAGCATTGTGTTGAAATAAATCACATGTTATCTATATTTCAGGACCTTGTCACTTACTTGTTATTGCATCTCCATATTTTGGGAAAGAAGTAACATGTTGCAAAATAACTGAATTCATAACAAATTTGGCCTGATGCACCCTTGCAAAACCTCAACTATTCAATTTTATTGGGGCAACCTACTCAATTTTTTTGTCTGATTTAAAAGAGCACTGATACTTTTAAGTATCAGTTAGATAAGTGCACGCGTTCCTTTCTCTGCAAAATGAATTTTTACCAAGTCTGTCCCATATGGCCTTCAATTATGTATTATGACATCTTTGATCTAGGTTATTGGAAGTGTCAAATCAAATTTTAACAAGGTGTAAGGAAGGATAACCAGCAATGAGGTGATTCTAAAATGAAATTAATATCAAAAGGGATCTTTATATCACCTCCTTGACTACAGAAAAAGTAAACTGTGAATGTTCTCTTTTTGTCATGGATCCAATACTTGGGCATCATATAGTGCAGATCAAAAAAAAAATACTTTTGAGAGAGCAGATTGTTCTGCAAACATTNTCTGTGACGAAATTGTGTATTTAAATATCCCTATGCTGTCATCAGGGAAGTTGGAATCCTACAACAAAAATTGATTTTGTAAATTTGTACCTATAAAATATATTTTGTACCACTGTAATCAGTTAATTACCCAATCTGGCAAGGCTATTAATTTTAATTTTTAAAAATTTATTTTAGTTTGCCTGTATTGATTTCTAATGATATGATATATATCATAGCCTTAATTTGATTTACCCTATCATTCCCAAAAGCCTAAATTTGAAAATTAATTCTGTGAGTTAGTTTTTCCTATCCAACCCTCCCCCCCAAGAATTCCAAGATCTCTATTTAATCAAAATGTGAAAAATTCAGAATGACTGCATATACTTTGTTACTTTTCTGGACTTGAGACATCCCTATAAAAGCTCCAAAGCAATTGAAGGAGTTCTGTGAATTTCCTTTTCTGCTCTATAAAAGATGTCTTTTATTTAAAATTGCTAACACAATGTGAACTATAAGTATACGTAAAATATTATAAAAGAAAGGTCCTCTTCCAAAACCCTGTGTGNGGATCTTTATATCACCTCCTTGACTACAGAAAAAGTAAACTGTGAATGTTCTCTTTTTGTCATGGATCCAATACTTGGGCATCATATAGTGCAGATCAAAAAAAAAATACTTTTGAGAGAGCAGATTGTTCTGCAAACATTTTGCTCACTTTCNTAATTTTTAAAAATTTATTTTAGTTTGCCTGTATTGATTTCTAATGATATGATACATATCATAGCCTTAATTTGATTTACCCTATCATTCCCAAAAGCCTAAATTTGAAAATTAATTCTGTGAGTTAGTTTTTCCTATCCAACCCTCCCCCCCAAGAATTCCAAGATCTCTATTTAATCAAAATGTGAAAAATTCAGAATGACTGCATATACTTTGTTACTTTTCTGGACTTGAGACATCCCTATAAAAGCTCCAAAGCAATTGAAGGAGTTCTGTGAATTTCCTTTTCTGCTCTATAAAAGATGTCTTTTATTTAAAATTGCTAACACAATGTGAACTATAAGTATACGTAAAATATTATAAAAGAAAGGTCCTCTTCCAAAACCCTGTGTGTCCCAGGCAAAACACAGACTATTTTTAAAATATAGTTTAAAAACTGATGGGGAGAAAATTACAACCCCGAAACAGGCAACATGGTGCCTGTACTAATGGAAGGCTACATTCATTTATTTAATATTAGTTCCTATGCAACTTGAGAATTGTTTCAAGTGTGTTAAAGACATAAGACAGAATCAGAAAACACTGTTTTTTATAATATGACAACAATCTAAACATTTCACTCAAAGTGAGGAAAACAAATAATTAAGGAATTTTGCATTGCCAAGGAGTCCAATATAATTCTATTGTAGACTCATAGTATTTAAACCAGAAAATCAGCAATGCATTAAGGAATCTACAGGGCTAGAGTTGTGATTTCCAGCACCTGAGATGTCCTGACCTTGCCAGTGAGCTTTTTAAATGAGGTTGATCGTAAGGTAGGTATCTACATCTCCAAAAGCAGTCTTGAGCTTTCTTTTTAGTCAATGGGAAATTAATCGATACAGACAATGGAATTTTTTTAATAAGTAATTTTATTTTTAAAAGGCTTTAAATTGAGCTGATTTGTTAGAGACCTAAGTTATAGGCTTTTCAGACTACGTAAAAGGACCTATAAAAGGAGCCAACTGGCTTGTAGAAGCATGTGCTATAAAAAGAAAACAGTCCCACATATCAAGAATTATTTTGTACTATAATTTAACTCATTAAACTTCATTTTTTCTAGTAACACCTTTCTATGTGTTTGGGCAAGGTGCTTGCAAAGAGACATAATAAATTTGCAATAATTTCCCATAACCCTGGACAGTTTTAAAGAGAATTTATTTCTTCTTGTGGACCCACACCGGTGTTCTCATACTGCTTATTGTTATGGTATAGACTCAGGGTCATTCAATTATCTAGTTAATTTCAATTCTCTTCTTGATGTTGGACATTTTTGGTGGAAGTACCCAAAAATGATAGGCTCTAATTTGGCAACCCATTTTTACCTGTCAAAAACCATTATTATTGATGCTACTTAAAGTTTCATAATAAGGATGGCAAAAATTATTTAAATTACTTGAATAACCAAAAGATGGTGAGGCTTAGTTTTATGGTTATATATATGTACAGAATTACAAGCATATGTTTATCTTATGAGAAATAAAGGTTGGATGCTTCTCACCAGCTTGACTTGCTCATTTAAATATTGAATATTAAGAATGTAAATTAGTTTTCGTCATTAATAGTCTTCATAAATACTGTAGCAAAAATATATTTAAAATTTTAAAATTTTATTATGGGAGCTCTGCAAAATCTAATGAAACAGTCACAAAGTATAGAACATAGACAAAAAAATTTACTTAGAGCTCAGTTACTTTATTAACAGGTCTGAAAATTGTACTCTGGTTTTACAGATAAATTATTTATTTTTTTATTATTTGTTCTATTTTATAAGGACAAAAATGTGATGGTGAAAACCCCTCGACAGTATGTTTATAAAAACCTGTTGTTGAGCTTCAGATAAAAGATATGGCAGTAAGTTGAGAAGGGAGTTCTTATGAATGCTTTAATTGTTTGAGACCATAGGAAATGAAATCAGATTAAAAAAAAAAAAAGAAAAAAAAAGACCCAATTTTACTCACTTTTGTTCTTTGATCCACTGATTAACATTTGCAACCACTAACTCACTTTCCTGATGGAGGTGACTGTTGTCAGTTCGTGCTGCTTCCAGAGACTGGCACAAAGTTTCCAGCTGTGGATGCAGAGAGATCAAAGCATATGATGGACTCCCTAGAACACACTCTATCTGGAATACTAATAATAGTCTGCACTACTTGTAAAGAATCAAGTAATTTTTCTCCACTCCTTCAAATAATCAGGGTTTCCTTGTACATGCTATTAATTGATTCAATATGCTAGAAGGAATGTCTGAACTTTTCCCACGCCTTACATTTACCCGTTTATTATAATATACACTAGTCCACCTCCAGAGGTTGTTTTAATTGAAATCAGATTTATTTTATAAAAATGGAACCATTATAGCTTACTATGTTTCAGTTTAAATGTTTTATTCTTTCCACTTTTTGTTTTATTTTTTGCTATGTATTTCTTTAATATTAGCTCTTTGGTCATGGCTCATTGCATTTAGAATAGAAAAAATGTTAGAGGGATGGAGTTATTTTGGTATATCCAATATATAAAAAAATACGGAATGCTGAAAGACTGCAAACCTAAAACTTGGGAGTTGAATATCAGACTTTCGCCTTTGTATCTCCAAATAGAATCAAATACAAGCCAACGGTGTTGAAAATCTGTTAACATCTGATAGATAGTCGAGGGCTAGGTATGATAGATGATAAAATGGTTTGCTGGTTTCTGAACAACTTCTTTTGGGTGCAGTTCCTCAGTTTACATCACAAAAGGCATCACAAGAATTGTGTCAGCGTACTCTAAATGGGGCAAACCCTGATTGTTTCAATAGTTCCTTTCTCACCTAGCTGCCAGAACTACTACTAGTGCTAGCTCACAATAATTATTAATTATGCAGAAATGAATTTCTAGAAAAGACTTTCAAAGTCTGTAATGGTAACAAAATTCTGAGTGGAGAAACCTTTTGTTCAAGGAGCAAGAAATAAAGCTTACCTGAAGAGGAAATGAGTGAGAGCAGAATATATTTGTCTTGAATGCATTGGCCATTAATAGATTTAGAAACCATTAGTGGCCAAATAGCAGAATTCTACATGGAAACAAGAAAGCTACATACAAAACCATATGCATATATTTAAGAAATATATATATTTAAGAAATATATATATGTATATATATTCATGTTTTTCAGATGAGAACATAGATTTTAAATTAACTTTTCCTTCAAAAATATTTTACCCTTATTAAACCAAAGAAAAATTAACATCAAAAGTAGTGTGGTTTTGGTTGCTGTTCAACATAGTAGTTTCATATCAATAACATTTAAAACTTCTGAGTGTAATAAACCTTCAAATATTATGCATAAAAGCCTCTTATGGTATTAGTATGCATAATATATAATGAAAGAGACAATATATATCTAATTAAAATCAAATCAAAATAATACCCGCTTATTCTTGTGAGAGCAATCTGTTATGCATGTTAATATTATATAATAGATTAGACTAATACTGTAAAATCAATTTACTTTTTTTAAAGATCTTTAAAACATTATCATGTATTATTAAGCTACACACCATTTATATCTGCTTGCTTTTCTAATTATATAAAATTAGAAAAGAAGGTTTAGTAATTGAAAAGTTATGATTTCCTGATGTACTGACAAAGCATACAAAATATGTCAAACAGATGTTGACAAAAACAGGTTGATCTGTAAAGTTTTAGAGGATTACAAATGTGAGTGGTGTACATATTTATAGAAATATACGTCTATATGTTTAAATGAGAGTAATTTGAAAAAGAAAACCACATACCTCTATACATGCAATATCAAAAATGTTGAAAAAAAAATCATATTTCAAGTGTTCTATCTTAAAAAAAATGAGACAATAACTAACTGCTATGGATACACAGTGAAATGTAATAGGAATAAAACTAAAGTTTTCCTAATTTTATCATTTTTATTTAAACTTTTGAGAGTAATCATTGGGAGTATTACTCCTTTTTCTATGCTTTTGAAAAATTGTGAGCAAATTGTAGTCCTCAAAAAAATGAAATTTCAGCAAATGCAATTTAGGTAGGTAAGCCATGACCTTACAAGAAGAAGGGCAAACATCCTTCTAGCATTTTTCATCAGTTTCAGCCAGTATTATGTGCCTTCCCATCTAGCCTGGTATCTCTACAGAAAAGACAAAGGAATGTGTAAACTCATGTAGTAATTTTGGTCCAAGCCATATTATGCAGGAAGAAATTATAGTTACCAGCAATTTCTCCCTGATTCCAAAATCTTTGCCGAATCATTGCTTGGAGTGTGTGGATACTAGCAGGCTGCTTACAGATTGATCTCAGCAATGAGTAAATGGTTAAGGGGTAAGTCTGAACAAAACCTGTGTTTTGTAGGTATACATTTATCACCTCCATCATGTGAGCAGAGGAACACTGGCTACTGGGAATGGGGCCGAGCTGAGCAGACAGCAAATGGTGCTCTACAAAACTATTTCTTCTCATGGGAAGCCAAGGGTGATGGTGGCTTGTGCAGAAACTTTCTATTATTTCTACAGCCTGCCCCTTCCTAAGCTGTGTGCACTCTGTGCCCAGCCATGTGCTGGTAAGTACTATGGCACTCTCATCAGTTTGATCATGCCGTTGCCCAGACAGGTTTCCATGAAAAGTGAGGTTCCTTTGAGAACAAAGGAACTGTTGTATACTGAGCAGTTTCAATACAGAGGTAGTTAAGGATCACATCTTAGCACAGGAGTACACCAAGGTGCTCTAACATAATTATTAAAAATTATGTGCAAAAAAATTGAACATAATTATGAGAAATTAGATATGCAAACATGCTTAAGTAGAAAACTGGGATTAAGCCATTAAAGTCATCCCCACTTGTGTCACAAGAAATAATTTGAACCCAGTTTCACATAAGTGGTTCCTTTGCTAACCCAGCATGCTGTGAATAAATTAAATGAATAAGATAAGTAAATGCAAGGCCTAGTTTTAGTAGGAAGCTGCTTTTACTGGATCAAGGGCTTTTCTTCTGCATCGTGTAATTCATCACATTTTCCAAATATTGTCAACAGTTTGAAGTGTTATTTTTGTAGAGGTGTGCTTATGCTACCAGAAACTATGCGACGTTGTCTATAGTGAATTTTACCACAAATTGAGGCGCTTTTTTTGTCCCAAGGAAAAGCTACCGAAGTTGTAGGTTAGATAATCATGGACTGATGTCAGTGGACCTGCATAATAGAAAACATTGAGCCTTGGCTCCTTAGAGATTTTATGAAATTCCATCACAAAAACTTTCCTTGGGAATAAAATTTAAAATATAGCCAGGTTTTATAATGTTAAGTTACTGATGATGTTAAATAACACAGTCAATCTAACCGTGCTGAAAATTAGTGTACAATTAGTAATGAGGTGTAACTTCAGTGCAAAAGTGAAGTCCTTAGGTTGTGCCAAATTAACACATTTTCATTTAGAGGTGAATGAAGGAATGAATAATAAGATGGCAGTGATAAATTGACAGTGAAATTCTACTTATGTGAGTGGTAGAAGATACAGTATATTTTATCAGTTGCCTGCAGTGTATAATTTCTAATATCTCAAAAATTTCATCATTTTCCAGTTTTTGAAAGAGTACACCTGGTTTTCTACTGTTCTAAAATCTGAAAATTCAGAACCCTTCCCTACTGCTCAAGGTTCAACTTCTAGAAATAATTTTCTATAACTGGATTTATACCCTTTATTAATGTAATTTAATTGTACTTGTCTAAACAAGAATCCTGAAGTAGGAACATTCTGGGTTCAGTTGGTCACATGAGCAAGATTTAAGGAGGGTGATCTTAGTTTGCCCAAATCTCTCTCTAGAACTGACAGGAGAGTCATTTACTTTAAGTATGATAGGTGAGTATAGAGAAATAATAGCAGCATAGTCCATTTATTCAACATACTTCATAAAATTGTTTTTGTGCCCTAATCTCCCGCTTATGTTTCTTCTGGAAAAATTACCATTAAAAGGTCATAACATGACTACAGAAACAAGTTACAATGTGCTGTTGGCAGAAGTTTCAGTCTTCTCTCACCCTTCTCCCTCAAACCTTTTATTCTTTTCAGAACTTTTTTTAAAGTATTATCTCATCTTTAACCATAAGGATGAGGTAACACTTGTGTACACAATATATTATATCTTGGTACTGATTATAGAAGATCATGACTTTATGAATGGAAGACACAGTAGTTTAATGTAGAAGAAACACATGGACGTTGCAATGCTTCTGTGGACAAAATCTATATATTTAGGAGAAAAAAATTACCCAGATTTAAGACTTTGAATATAACCAGAAAACAATGAGTCAGGCTTAAAACTTTGAATACAACTGAAGCAACCAACACATTGTTAATTCAAGAAATAAGATTCTCATTTTAGACTCTGCTGTAACATCAGTCAATTGCCAATCTTCCCAGTAAGGAAATATAAGTCTCAGACTGTCACTCTAGTTAGGGAAATGTTATTACTTTGTTTACATGTAAGATTTTAATTCCTGCACAAGGAAAAACACAAACAAAAGTAACACTTCTTCTGGTACAAGAATATTCATGTCATTAAAATGATACATTGAGTGATTTTTCAGTAATCCTCATACAGTATTTTCTCTCATTTTGAGAAAGAATAGCTTCTTTGCAGTCATGATTTAAATATGAGAAAGATGCCATATTAATGGAAAAAATCTTATGCGACAAAGAGAATATGAATACAAGGAACTAGAGAAATATGTTCATGTTTTGATTTACAATTATTTTTAACCTATACTTATGCATGCTTTCTATATGGAAAAGCACTGCTTCATGTTTTCAAATACATCTTTCTTTTGCTTTATCTAGACCCTTATTATTTTTGAAGTAAATTGAACCAAGTTACATGATCACTAGATATAGCAAGAAAGGTCTCAAGCCTGGGCATATAGTACCTTAAATGCATGCTTCAAAATAGAATTTAACTTATTAGATGCTGGTCTAGGTTTAGTGTTATTCCAGTTTTGTGTTTTAGATTTTGCAGAGACAGCGATGGAGCATTCTGGTAATTTCTGTTTCCTCCTATTTTTGAGAGGATTATATGAATCTTTATTATTCAAGTATACACAGAACAGGAGATGACAACAGCAATCATTTTACTAGGAAACATATCCTTCAAAGCCACTAAAATTTGTAAAGAAATCTTCCCATGTCACTTCACCATAGTTGTGGGACGTTTTGTCATGGAATTTCTAAGACAGCATATTAGACAATATGTGAGGCAAATAGACAGGAAGATATGAAGAGCAGTCTTGAAAACATCCTTAGATATATAGCCATGAGCATCTCTCTCTTAAATTCCTGGTTAGTAGTATACTGAATGGACTGATAACTTCACATTTAACCAGAATTTTTCCTTGGATCATCAGTAAAAGCACAGGAGATGGGTGTTAATGAGGAATGGATACCAATTCCTTATTTTGCCTTGTTCTCTATATCAGCCATGCTAGAATATGTACAAGTTAAACTAGGTTTACAGATTATTTTTTCCCTTCACAGCTTGTTTTCAAAAAGACAAGATTTCCGTAAGACAATCTATAATTTTGTGAATATCCATTTTTATCTGTTATTAAATCTTTCCATATTCCTACTATTTAAAATTCAAGTATTCTTTTGATTTCTCAAGTTAAGAATTCAAAATTACAAGGCAAATTAAAAAATCTGAAAGGACTTTTTAGAAACATTCATAACTACAGATGTTTCTCACAGGATGAACAAATTTATAATCAATTCAAGAAATATTTTATAGGAAATGAAGGAATAAACCAAAAAGACTTACTTAAAGTTTGGAAAATGGCATAATTTAATAAGGAAATTTGACTCATTTAATTACTTTAAATCAGAAGGAATACATTACTCACGTTGCATAATGTAATTGCGGAATTAGTAATTCATTACTTACTGAAGTGATATTTAAAAAGAAAAATCCACCTTAATTTAAATTTATCATTATAAAGGGAGTGGAATAGAGTGTACAGGAATGAAGTTTTTTTTCTTTAGTTCCTTTCTCCTGGATGTCACATTTTCAACAGAGGCAGATGGGACAACTGCATGGTGGGAGGGCTGTCTGACCTGATAACGCAACTTCCTGATTCTGCCAGCTTCTTCAGTCTCATGTCACTGACGGGAAGACATAGAGAAAGCAATTTCTTGTCAGCCTGAATTTTTGCGGATGTTTGTCACTGTTATGTATGGGCCAGCATCAGAAGCACTGGAATCTTTAACATAATAGCTAGAGTACAGCCTCTGCTGGATCACCAGGAGACAGGCTCCTACACATGACATTCTGCAGGAGCCTGTCTAAATGCCCCAAGATACCTGGATTCATCCCATTTAGTTCAAACTGCTTATCTGATTAAACACATTCTTAAATTATTTTTTTGCTCTTTTTTAAATGCCCTTAGACCAACAAGGCCATGTAACTTTATAATTTAACTTTCATGAAGTTTATGTCTTGGAATCCTGTAGTCTGCCTCCTTGTTCATTGGACACTGTCATGGTTTGACACCGGCCAAGGGCCAGTGCACCCATGAAAATATATTTTTTTCAATTTCTGCTGTGAGAGGACCAAAAAAGGAGCACAATCACCCAAACTTAAAGCATAGAGAAGAAAATTTTATTAACTAACACTAAAAAGAAAGAAAAGAAAAAAAAACAGAAACCAGAAGGAAACCTTCAAAACATCCATCTTCCCCCCCACCGACTGTTCACTCTCCCACTGACCACATGAAAAGACAAAACCTTGGATTTTCAGTCAATCCGCCCCTTGAACAATCATTTCCCCAACCCAACAGGAAGAGCAGAGTCCCTCCTGCTTTGCCATAGATCCCCTCACAAGAATGTCAGTCCTCTTGTGGCCACACAGTTCACAAATGGCTCACCTGTGGATTTGTCATTGTGAAACATTGCCCCCCATGGGACAGTCCTCTCACAACTGCCCATGGGCTGTATCAGCTTTTAGGGTGCAGTTTGAGAATGTCTTTTTTCTAGTCCAAAACAAAAACTCTTATCAGCTCCATCTTCATCCCAAGGAACAGTTATCTCTCATCCTTGGGGCCGGGGATATCATTACATCAGTGCTTCAGCACTCCCCATCTCTGGTTGTCCCTGGGCTGGGGACATCAACAATCAATGCTCCAACACTCCCCCATCTCTGGTTGTCCCTGGGGCCAAGGACATCAACAATCAATGCTCCAGCATTCCCCATCTCTGGTCATCCCTGGGGCCGAGGATGACAAAATTCAGTGCTTCATTAGCACCCCCCACAGGACTAGGACATCTCCCTAAAAAGCATTCTACATGTTATAGAAGCAATCTAGTCCAGTTCTACAGCTTTGCAAGAGAAGTCCATGCCAAACCTGGCCCACTCCTTCATTCTTCCTTCCCACTTTGGATTCTCTCCTGCCTTTTCCTTGACATCAGGTCTCAGGCCTCGTCTTTTTATCTCCCTAGAGCTGCTCCCCTTTCAGTTGAGTAGGATGCATGCCTTAAAAAGGTTCATCTGGGCAAGAAGCAGTTAAAACCTCATTTTATGGGACTTCTGCCAGTTTCTCGGCTCTTCCCATAAGATGTCCTTGAAGCCTCAGCGAGGCAGAAATGGGTGAGTCTCCATGCCGGAGAGCGGGGGGAATTCTTCTGCCAGTCTGGGGCCAGCCCATCTCTTTGTTCCCCCTGCTCCCTGCTGGGACAGTTCCCTCGGGTGGGGGGGGCTCTCCCGGCCTGGCCCGGCACGACCCAATCTCCCCCCCAGCGGACACTGGGGGGAAACTGGGACAGGGCATGGGGCATCGCTCTTCCTTTCCATCCTTCCCTCACTCCCTGCCAGGACAGCTCCCTCAGGAGAAGCTCCTGGCACAGCCCGGCCCTGGCCTCCCTCTCCCGCAGGCCTCCGTGGCCTTGAGGGGGGAAACCGGCCAAGGGCACAGCCCGCGTCTGTACCTGCTCAAGGCTGGAAACAAAAGAGAGCGATTCCCGGGCAGTCCTGTGCACATGTATATTCTACTGAGACAAATTTCACTTTTGATTGGCTCATTTCCCTGTCTGTCTTTAAATTTGGCCCACAATTGGTGTTACACTGGGCTCATGGGAAATCCACAGGGGGGGCTATTTTCCTGCCCACCAAAATGTCAATCAATCTCAAACCTGCACAGACACCAACAGAAACACGATTTCATGATCCTTGATCTGTCCTCCTACTGAGACTTGTTTCTCTTTATTGACTAAGCGGATAAGCAAAGATACAAAGTTCCTATAGGAGAACCATTTAATGGTGGCTGAATCAGTTTGTTAAAAGAATATTTGTTAAACTCAGTTAAGATAGTAAATACAGAAATAAGGTAGCATGACTCCTGACTTGCTATCTACCTTCAGAGGCACCATCAATGCCAGCTCATGGTGTGGTCAGCTGCCTCTGTAATAGAATAAATCAAATTGAGCAACTCATGTCTTAATTATTGCAAGAGAAAGTAGCATTTAATTGCATATCTTAAAATCACAATAAACTTTTCTTCCATCTCTTCAGTAGAATAGGAAAAATAAGCAGTTTGTGGCACAGCTGATACAGCTGAAAATTGCAACACCCGTCTCACCCTTCTCTTGTGTTTTGAATGCATTAAACACAATCCATCTACTGTCCATCCTTATTTGTTCTGGGAGTGAAGTAAATGGTGTGCAATGGCCTATTAGTATATCAGCAACCATTCTTTTTTTTTTTTTTTTTTTTTTGACATATGGTAAACAAAAATGACTGACATATATATTGAAGTATATTTTTGAAACCAGAAAGTAATCAAGAGGATTCAATGGCTTGTATTTTAAGCACTTCATAACAATGTAATCTAATAAATTTTAGAGCTTTCAGATTTTAAACCAAATATTAAATGTACATCCATTTGAAAAAAAAGCTGATTTTTCATTAATAGCTTAAAATAAAATTACTCTACTATGAAGGCACAGAAACCTCCAAATGTTTTCAGATTAAATATTGGAAATACCTGTCCAAATTTAGCAAGTTTTCTTGAAGGAGGAAGCTTATGTGCAAAAAAACAGAGAGGAAAATAAAGATGAGGGGCTTTACTTTGAACTCTCAGTTCAGCTAATTTCAGGTTTTTTTTTGAAATGAAGAAAGAAATTATGTTGCCTACAGAAATATAAAGATGCAAATAATATAGAGAAAGACCAAATACTTTTTCTGTGGGGAAAGGCTGCCACAATGGGTTTTGAGAAGTTTGGGAAAGGGACTATTATGCTGCTTGTGCAAACCCATATTGTGTGATTTCCCCTTAAACAGTGAAGTTTTTCTTTGCTGCTATGCTTTGGGGAATAAAGATGAAAAGCTAGTAACAATTTGGCTCCATGTCTTTAATAAAATCCAGGTTTTCCTTTGAGGTCACTAAAAGAAGCACAATTTCTAATTCATGTTTTAACGAATCCATAATGCATCAGTAGACTCACCTCCTTGCCTAAGAGAATACCACAGAAAAATCATGCTGTGGGTGCAAAAAAGAAGTGCACATCACTTTGAATAAGTAGTTGAATAGAAAAACTAGTTCTTAAAAACTTCTGGTTCCTGTTTCCTGAACTATCTGTATATTTATATTTCTCAGTCATTGAGATGAAGAAAGAAAACAGCAAAAATTGTTTGGGGTTTGGGATTAGACTTGAAGTCTCCCTGCTTCCTTTCGGCTTCATTCCTTTTTAGTCTTAGAAGTCTTGTATTTTTGGTAGCACAGTGAGCTGACTTTAGGAGAAGAGATGGCAGGTTTGCCCATCCCAACTCCACAAGGCTTTGGGGATAACATGGCAGGTCTGATGTGGAAAAGATCTGACACTCATCCGCCTCTCCCACTGCCCTTAGATACTGGTAGAACAAGACTCCATGCACTTTAATACTGTAGTTTATATTGGATTTGAGGCTTTTGTGTATCTTAGGCTTGCTGAATTCAGTTTAGCAACAGTTTGTCTTGATTAGGTCTGATGAATATGCAAACTAATGTGCTAGCAAGAAACTGTCCTATTTGCAGGAAACTTTTTATTCCAATCACAGGCAAGTTGTGTTATTTGCTTAGGTGGCATCTCAAAATACAGGCTGCATTCAACTCCTAGTTTTAAGCATTATATTCCTCAATGAAAGTGTTTTACATCCTTTGGATTTAATTTTATATAAAAGAAAAGTAACATATTTAGGGACTAAGCATAATTGAAGCCTATGCAGCATAACAAAGGTTGAAAAAGCTTTAAATTCATGTAGGAAATAAAGTAACCAAAATGCTGTTTCCGGTAGTGCACTTTTTAGTGACAGCTTTCAGACAAGAGTGGAATGGAGAATGTATATATTCTTTAACAAATAACTAACAACACAACAAGCAAATATAATTAGTTCAATAAAAAGCATGAATATAGTGGCAGACAATTAAACTGTTTCTGAAGTAGAAAACTGGTATATTTAAATTCTGGTGTTTCTGCTGAGATAATTTTCTCTTTATATTATAGGATGAGTGGACTTCAAACATTTCATAAATTTTGAGACTGGTAAAGGTTTTACATTTATTTCCCAACATTTGAATAGGAGCAACAAGTTTAGGGGAAACTACACTCTATTTTAAATTTTCAAATCTATGTCACTTTCACTGAAGATCTGGATCAATGTATGTTAATCCATGAAAGAAAAATATGCCATTCAGTTTACTGGTCACTGTTCTCAAATATATATGTATGGCAGTGCTCAAACTGTTAAACACACAAGTTAAGAAACAAAATACATTTAAGCTCTCAAAATAGTTTATAGGGACAAATGTCACCTGATTAAAAAAAAACAATAAAACAATAAATGATGGGATATTTTACTAAATAAGTATGCAAAATGATGACTCCTGAAATCTGTTGCAGTGGATTTATTGAAGTAGATACAAATGTCTCAAAATACATGGGCAGTGTGGATTCTGTGTTTGTATGGCTACCAAATTTCCAGAGTATCTCAGAGTAAACTAAACACTATCCACCATTTCTGCCTTAATATGTCCTTTCAGCCAATATTGATACTGATGTAGGTTGTCACTGCAGCCTTAAAAGTTTAGGTCAATATAATGGCCACTTATGTTGAAACATATTTAGCCATCCTAACTAGATCAAAGTATGGTGAGACCCATTTCAACTGCATGTACCACTGCAGGAGGCTCTACAAAGAAAACTGAGAGGTTTTTCACCTAAGAGAAATTATTATTAGAATTCCAAATGGTGGAATCACGTTTTTTGCATAAAGAGAAGGGAATCAAATAAGCCAGAAATGCACAGCAAAAATGGCAAATCTTTATAGAAAGCTTTTCTTGGAATCAGAATCACAAAATGTTTTGTGTTAGAAGGGACTTTGGAGATCATCTGCTTTCAACCCCCTGCTATGGGAAGAACACCATCCACTAGACCAAGTTTCACAGAGTTCCATCCAACCTGGCCATAAACACCTCCAGGCATGGGATAAATAGACATCTGAATCCATTCATTCCTCCTTGTTCTGTCACTACATATTCCTGTAAAAAGTCCCACTCTATCTTTTTTGTTGACTCCCTTCAGGTACTGCAAGGCCACAGTTAGGTCATCAAAGCCTTTTATATTCTGTTTGGATTAGTTTGTGCTACACTTAGAGATGAAAATAAAATTTTCCTTATTCACATTATTCTACTTATTTTGGTTCCTTGAATACTCAATGTGTGTTTGCTTCATGCATGCAACGTTTAGTGCTCTCAAAAACACATTTTCTATTCTATCTTCCTGCTATTTTTCCCCAGTATTACCTGTGGTTTAAAGGTGCAATTTACTTCTATGTTAAAACAAATAAAAGCTGCTGAAAAACTCTACCATTGAACAACTCACACAGATAAGATTCTAAAACATAAATGCCATGAATCATAAAATATTTAAAGGCGTAAAAGTATTCCATTTTAACAATTTAAATAAACCCATAAACATACAATACTGAATCTCAGTGGATTCAAACAGCTACTTGCTTAGTATCAATAACTGTAAAAGTGACACATGACATCTGCTGCTTCTTGATTTTCTTTCCCATGATATCTATTCCAGTTTCTAATGCAGGGGAAAAATCTTTTAAAGCAGGATTTTTTTCTGTCTTTTTATTTCTAAGTGAGACTATGAATTTAAAATTCACAGAGAAACAATAGGCAGTAGATAGTTACCCTTCAACTTTAACAAAATACTTTGCTAACCTCAGTCTATTTACAGTTAAGTAGTACTGCATTAACAGATTAAGTTATTTAACCCCTTTTAAGGCCTCTTCTTTTCTTGAGGGTTACTAATAAAATATTTGTTATAACAAACCTATTTAGAGATTTTTAAAATATTTGAAGCACTATTTCTAGGCCTTTTTCTTGGAAAAACTATGTAAAAAGAGGACTCTGCATAAAATTTATAGAAAGAAAAACCTTGCTACAATTTTTCATTATTTAATTATGAAAGTAGAAGTTTCATTCACTATTGTACAACAGTCAGAAAAGGCCATTATAGTTGTCAAATGAATGGTCATAGCATTACTACTGGATAGCATGTAGTGATGACTAAATGCACTGCAATACATTTTATAACAGAAATTCCTGAATTCCCTCATCTCCATCCCCCTAAAAACTGCAATCACCCACTTATATACGCATACATATATAAATATATATTTGGGTTTGGTGTCTTTTGTCAGCAGCTTCCTGTAAATCAAAGAATCACAGAAGGGATTAGGTTCGAAGGGACCACAGGGCATCATCTGGTCCACCCTCCCTGCTCAGCCAGGGTCTTCCCAGAACCCATAACACAGGACTGTGTCCAGATCCAGACAGAATACTAGAATAGTTCTAGAATATCTCCTGTGGGGGAGACTCCACAACCTCTTCAGGCAATCTGATCCAGCGCAAGGTCACTTGCACAGTAAAGATCTTCTTCCTGATATTCAGGTGGAACTCAGCTGACTGAATTCTAACCACAACCTGAGCAATGACTAGTTGAAAGCAAAAAAATGGGCAAGAAACTATTATGAATATCAATTGTTCTCCTGTGTTAAGAAATAGTTATCTATATGATAATAGGAGGAAAATCTGTCCTTAAGATGACCTTTACCTCAAACTGTGTTGATGCCCAAAAAAGCCCAATATGGCAGAAGGGTGGAACATTTTTATCATATTTTAATCAAGAAAAGGACTTTCTTCTGCAGAGAAGATTAGGGAAGAAAACAAAGGTGTATTTGGACAGGTGAGCATGGGGCAGTTACTCTTTCAGCAGGGAAACATCTCTCTATAACTGACTTTAAGGACCTCATTGACCAGTTGGCTAGCAGCAACTCCAACTGAAGATGAATGAAAAGAAGGAAAATTTGACTCCATTCTGTCTTTCTAGTAGTGATGCAGCAGAATAAAATTGCTACTATGATGTTGTTATACATAAGATATTTGGAAACCTATTGTAGTATAGTGTTATAGTAGTACCCTATAAAACTTGATTTTCTTACTGTCAAAAACCTTTATTGGGAATCCTGCAGCATATAAATGTTTTACAAGGCTTTATTTTGTACACCAGATATATTCATAAAAGTGACTTTGACCTGGAAAAATGCAACCAGGAGCAACACATCAGAAAAAGTCATCCCATGCATAAAGGACATAGAAAATATCATATTACTTCGTATTAAAAGGAAAACTACTTTCAAAACAGAGTTAGTTTTCAATAACTCTCTAGTTTTCCTTTTTAGGAGATGCAACTAAGTGTTATTTATATGGCAGTCCCATTATTGTAGGTGCAGTATGAAAGAAATAACAAAGAAGTACTGTAAATATAGTAGTAATGTGGTAATGTAACATGATTTACCTCCAGGAGATAATGAAAAATTGTCAATGGTAACCAATCCAATGAAGGAAAAATAATTTTTCTCACTAGATTCAATGGATACCTAAATAAATCAAACTCACTATCAAAACACTATTAATTTTTTTAGAATGTGTATTCTGCAGAGAAAGAATTTTGATTTAATGTGATTGGAAAGCATATAGCACCTTGTGGGTGCTTTTATAATAAATATGAAGAAATAGAATCTCACTGAGTTCTTACATGAACATTCCCCCTATAAAGTTCTGATTCAGAAAGGGAAAGAAAAACAAAGAAAACAAAACCAAACCTAAACAAAAAATGTAAATCATGTGCCAGTGTTCTTAAAGGCACTATACAACTACCACTTAAGAAATAACTTGAAGCAGCAGTCCTTTTAGTATACTGTAACTCTTGAACAAATCAGAAATTATCAAACAGTGAGTAGAGAGGGTTGACAAGGGGTAATGTCATACTCTTTATACCACTCAAATAGTTCTAAATATCAGACAAAGCTTTTTATTTGGTTCTTCATTTTAATACATGGATCAACATCATATTTCATTTTTGGGGCAGTGTAAGTTTCCTACAAAAGTATTAAGAGCACCTGTTAAAGAAAAAACAAACCTAATGAAAGCAAAAACCCACTGGACTCCACTAACTATTTTTAAAGCAACAGACTTCCTCTCCTAGGAGGACAACCTTCACTAGATAATTTTCAATATGGGACTGTTTTATCTCCCCAGATTTTTATGTTGCCTGAGTAGACTGGCACCTTTTCCCCTAGAAACAAGTAGCATTCATTAGCTGAGCACTGGGGTATCCCTGCTTCTGCTCTTGGTATGTTTGAATATATCTTGTTCATCTGCAACTACTGATAGCAGTTTCACAATCAATAATGACTCTTGCTCAGTCCAAGAATGAAAATGCAGTAGTAGCAAAAGACTATTTTAAAGGCAATTTTGGAAGGTAATGCAAAACACTCTGTCTGTGTTTTGCTTTGGGAGGCTTTTTCAAAGGAAAAAAAAATCACTGTAATTACTTATCATACTGTGAAAAACAGAAAGAAAATCTAAAATATGGAATTATTTCTTTTTCTTAATATTAGGGGATTTTTAAGGGAATGCCATGCAACAATTTTTGCTATTTCATTTGCTTGCTTGTTCTGTTGTTCACAAAATTAGAGAAATTGTTTTTACACTTTGCAGTACATACACTTCTGTGAAACTACCCTTCATTTAAAATATATTAATGCATCAGTGGGCCAGCTGTGTACTCTTATACTACTGAACGATCATAATTTTTTTTCCAGAGTAATTGATTAAAAAAAAGTAGGTGAGTACGTTTCATAAATTTGTGTACTCTCTAAAAGTGGGTCAGTGTGAACAAAGTCTAGAACTGAAAGATAAAGACTGTATGAGTAAGAAGATTGTTATTATGAAGATCACTGGATAGTTTCAGAATGGAGGATTTTTGAATGCTTTTGAAAAGTAAGCCACTTTATATTTTTTTCCAATATTCATCTTGATAATGTTCTTTTGATTTAAAAGAAAATAAGATTTTTAATTCCTTTTTTCTGGTCTTTTCATGTATGTATTTAAATTCCCAATTTCTGAGACAGACATAAATTTAAAATGCAGAATTTATGATAAATTTATACAGACTAAAATATACATTAATTTCTCAGTGTAAAATAAGGAAGTCATATATCTGTTGTACTCTTTACATTTATTTTGTACATGGACAGTCTGTGGTTCTAAGTGCCAGTAAAAGAACCCATATTTTAATGCAAGCTCTTAAATCAAGATGGAGAGAAAAACTCTGAATATTCTAAAGATCTTCTCAGACAAGCAGTATCAGTCACATACTGTAAACACAATATATATTTGATACACCTGTATTTGTAAATTTGTAAATACCTCCTCCTTCTCTATCCTGTCTCATCTCTTCTGTTTGATCCCCAACTATCTTCTACCAAGTAAGCTGACAAAAAGACTGCAGATTTCATACAGCCAGAGATGCAAAAAGACTGAAATGTTTTATGAATTCTATGAAATTGATTACCTGATGAAAGCATACTGAAGTAAAACTACTTTAAAAAATATTTTTTATTGATGGATCAATTATTATATTATTCTTCAATTTTAGGCTTAGTGGACTTAGTAAATCTGAAATACTGAAAATTTCTTTACCAAATTTTATATTCTCTACCACTTTTCTAATGCCTAGATCCATGTTTCTCTTAGTAGGCCAAATTTTCACCAGTTTATTTGCAAGACTCTTACTAGTTCCCATATCCACTTGTGTCATGCTACATAATCCAAATGAAGTTGACTCCCATGTAAACTTAGATTTTCATCATCTTTCTTCTAATCACAGCCACCCCTTTATCCCTTTTGTGTAAACTATTTTGTTGTCTATAAGGAACACCAAAAAGTTCTACCAGAGAACAGGTAGAATAATTAACAATAAATGTGTCAGTTTTAAAGGGGTGGGAAAACTGATATTTTACTTGATGACATGCTTCTGATCATCTGTTATTTATTAAAACCACATATGTCACATAATTAATTAGGACATTGACACATGGACATTGCTGGCAACAATATGCTTGCTACATCCATTTGTTTCAAGAATTTGCCATAGTGACCCTTGATGTCTCATATTTAAAGTAAAACAAAACAAAACAAAACAAAACAAAAAAACAAAACAAAACAAAACAAAACAATAGTAACAAATAGCAAATGAATGTGTGACAGTTCTGGCGGATGGTAAGTGACGTGGAAAGAACTTAATTCTTGCAAGAGATGTGTCAGAAATCTTGGAAGAAAAGGTGCTTCCTCCCAATAAAGAGGCAGTGTGACTAATGTCCTACTTGCCTTTTGTAGCAAGTCATGTTTATTCCTAAAAATGTGCCTCTGTCCTTTTAAATGTATTATATTCAGTGTCAAGGGGTTTTGTGTCTTTTTCAATTAAAGAAACTTTTTCTTGCATCTATTTCCTTCTAAGGAGTGTATTTGTGCATATCACCTCATTATCTACTTTTTGGAAAACAGATTGAATTATAGTTGTCTACTACTATGTTTTCTGCAGTGTTTGAATTATTTTCCACCTCAGTCCCAAACCCTTTTTACTTTTCACATCAATCTTTCATTTTTAACATCAATATATTTTATGACAACAAAATCAGTGCCTCCTTTTCCAGATGTCCTCTTTTTATGTATCCAAAATGCAATGTAATCCATCAGTAATCTGTCACTTTTCTTTGTCACTATGATGTTGCATCAGGTGTTGACATTTGACTTACCCACATATAACCGCTATATTATTCTCCAAATTATTGCCTTTCAGGACACAGTCCCCTGCTCTTAGATGTAGCAGATAGCACTTTATTTTATTTATAATGACTTTATATTTAATTTCAAATTGTTAATAAGGCAGCTGGCCAAATTTGTGTCCTTAAAAATCCTAGCTGGATTTCATGATCTCATCAGAGATCAGATGCTCTCAGACCTAACAGTTGTACCCATTTACATATGTTCTTAACGCTCATTTCTTTTAGTCAGAATATCATTGCTTTGTTGCCAGCATGGAAGAATGTTGTCAGGTAAAATGTTTGTCAAAGATTTAAAATCTTAAATCCTCACACATTCCTTACAAATCAAAAATCTAATCAGTTTATTTGGCCTAAAAAATGGTTTTCTTTAAAGCACACTCTTTTCTTGTAAAAGTGAAGAGTGTAAGTGTAGAGTACAAGTATCAATGTATAAATGTTACTGAAGTTTTTCTAATGTTACAAATCTTCTACCCAAGTCAATCTGCCAGTTTTGAATATTGGAGCAAAGTAAATATTGTTCTATATTCATAGATCTTGCATCAGTAATCCTGGGTTTCAAAAATACCCCAGACATCACAAACTCTGAGAGGTCTCCCAGGTCTTTTGCCACTCTAATGCAAATTACACTAGGTAGCTGATTTAAAGGTTTATCTCTAGAAGATGTTATTGATAGGGGAAAGAATAATTCATTATCCTCATGCACTATAAGCTAACAAATTCATTATTACACAAAGAAATATTTAACACTTTTTCTTTCCTCTCCTTTATTAGTGGTGTTACCATCTTAATCCATTAAAAGTGGTGGAAGGATTCAAAATTTTTTTTCAGAATAATCCTGAGAGTTTCTGGCCATTGATTCTTTACAGCTAATTTCAAAGCAGTTGAAAAAGTAACTGGAGCTAGAAACACATAGTTGAGTATGGTATGTTAAGAACACAAAATTGTTTTTCATCAACTTATTAGTAGTCTTTCTCAAAACCAGACATCTATTAAATAACATAGAAACTTGACATGAGTTGCTCAACCTTCCAAATAGCACTGATAAGCTCCCAACCAAAAGTTATCAAGAAAACTAGTGGTTACAGGTGAGGGAATGGGTTTACAGATCTGACTGTATACAAGAATTGGGAAATAAAGGCTGGAAAATATATTGAACGTTCAACAATGAAGAAGTATTTAGTAGGATGTCCAAGAATTTTCAACAGAAATGTTATCTTACATATGTATTAATACACAGAACAAAAGACTATGTGAGATGATGCAGGTGTGTGAGACAATATCTGGCAAGATCCCAAAAAATCTAGGCAGGGGACTGGTGAAAAGGGGTTGCTAAAAGTCATTGTAGGCAAATGTTTTTGACTTGTTTTTAATTCTGAATTTCTAAATAAATTATAGCCTTTCAGATAAAGTAATTTATTTTATTCTGCACAATGAATAAATTTATCTATTTTTAGCAGAAACTTGCATTCAAGGCATCATATGAATGATCAGCTCTTCAATGGGTGTTAATTAGTAAATTTCAGCTAAGTTCAGCAGACCTAAACTGATTTATATCACTTTGGATCTCATTTCAAAGTGGAATTTTTAAAAAATATATAAATGTATCAGTATTGATAAAATCAATGGTAGATATTTAAAATAACATTGTTCATATCATCTTTAAAGAACACATTTTACAAGTTATGAAAAGGACTAAATAAGATAAGCAGGATTATCAAAAACATGAAAATATTATGAAACTAAATGTAAACCAAAGTATTCTTAAATTAAAAAAAAGATAGAAAATAAAGGCAATATGAAATAAATGTTTAAAGAATGTTTGCCTTAGAAATTTCCTTAGAATTATATACTAGATTAAAAGTTTAAAAGGAAAGATCCCCTTCCTTAC
>VXBU01017233.1:89267-109196 GCA_013400315.1 Bombycilla garrulus
ACAAAATAAGGGACAAAACCTGGAGCTGGATTTCATAACTTTTAAATAAAAATTTGAAAAAGGGAAAATTGTCTATCTTGTAAGCAATAGCTATGATTTTACTTCTTTTTTTCTTTAAATATATAGAGATGATGCAACAGCTTCCTTGTTTTGTGTGCGAGTCAATGGTTTATTTCTATTTTCATTATTAAAAGAGCTACATCAGTTTGTAGCTCAGAAGCCATCAGCTAAAGTAATACCTCTTAGCAGTGAACCTACATTCAGGCCATGGTGACTGGATGTAGCACTGTGTAACTTCCTTTTTGAAAGGGAAGGTTGCTGCAGCCAGGGTTACCTGTATGCATTCCTTGCAAATAACGAGTATCTACTTTTGTTTGTTTCTCTGTAAAATTTTAAAAATGCTGTCACATATCTACTATGTCAAAAAGGCATTCTAAATCTTTAATAGTGTGTAAAGCATTACCAATGTGTTATCCTGTTATCTGCAAAAATTGGAGTGTACTGAAGATACTGAAGACAGATGACCAAATACAAATCAAAGAAATAGGGAGACAAAAGTAACAAAGAAGAGATCAGTTAGGACAAAGAGTTAACACAATGTCATCTGGACAGATCAGAAATATAGAAAATGAAACATGAGTTTTTATTTAATGTAAACATCTGAAACAAAATTACTTGAAACATACTCAGTGACAGAAAGAGTGCTACTGTCTTAAGAGAGCCACAGGATGTCTGCTTTGTGAAACGAGTAACCACTATGCTGACCACTGTGTCTTCTTGTTTTCTTCTAATTCCTGTCTTATTATTCATTTTTTTTTGCTGTCTTGTCTTAGTGGTTTGGGCTAATATAGACTGTGGGCTCTTTGCTGAAAAGACTGTCTTATATCTTGTGTTTCTCTGGTGCCTGGCATGAATGTCAGAGCTCGTTTTCTACACAACTGTGACAATGTGGCCATTAAAAGTTAATAATTACTGCACTGATCACAGCACTGGATTGGACAAGTATTTGTACTAGAACATAACATCCTAGACAAAAGTTATAAAGGCATCATTGCTTAGGCATGTTAATGACAAACCAGACATATTATAGAACAGGATCAGTCCTTCTCTTTGTACCTAGTATAAAACCAGTTTTTAAACCACCATTGGGATTTGTGTCACTCTAGATAGAGAAGAGCTGAAATGCACACTGTTTTGTAGGTTTCTAATTGACAAAATTCTATTCAGAAGCTAAGGACACTTTGGACAACAGAAACTGTCATAAAACTGTAGGGAAGGTAGAGCAATACAGAAATAGAACTATGAAATAAATAAATAAATAAATAAATATGAAATATATCAGGGCTTCCTCTTTGCTGAAATGAGGGGACTTGATAACAGTCCCTGAATATGTTGGGAGTGTAAATGCAAGGCAGGAGAAGAATCACTCAGGATGATAAACAGGGATTTAAACAGCAGTAATAGGATTAAAGTAAGAATGAAAAAGTTCAAGCTGAATATCAGAGAATGTTTTCTGTTGATATATTAACAAATAAAGCGTCATAAAAATGTTTGTAGGGAACTTTTACCTCTGGATTCTTAAAATACAAAAAAAAGGGTACATAAACTTATTCCCACTTCATTTGTGAAAAAGTGAGGAAACCTGTCAGGTAAGGGAAGGTGTAGCTCAATTTGTATAATAAAGTTGAAATACACATACTTAAGCACCACTGGAAAAGAAGACATAGTCAGTGTTCTGCAAAGTATCCAGAGTACTGAAGGACATTATAAATCACATCAGATTGGTCAGGCAAACTTCTCTGGCTGCAGCTCTGCAAACAGGTTATCTTTCCCACGTCACACATGGAGACCCACCACTTCCTAATTTGACCTCTGCTTTGCTGGCAAATGTGCATGTTTTCATAGTTCTCTAAAAGTATTTTGTCTAGACTATAAAAATATTCTTGCATATTTAATAAAAAAGAGGTTTTCTTTAGGTAGAACATGATCTTCTGAAGGAAAGGAAAAATAATTAAGAAAAGAGACGAGTGGGATGGGCACAAAACGTTTTAACCTGGAGCGAATGTCACACTAGCAGCACATTCAACTCCAGCTTCAGTCTTTGAATGACCTCAGTAGTAATATTATTACAGAGAGTAGTTCAGAATCAGAGAATTCCCAGGATTGGAAGAGGCTTTCAAATCACCCAGTCTACCTGTCACCCTTACACCAGATCTCCAAGTGCCACATCCACATATCACCTGAAGACTTCCAGAGGTTGTGGCTCTACCACTTCCCTGTGCAGCCCATTCCAATGTTTTGATAACCAACCCTTTCAATTAAAAGAAACACAAATCTTTTCAATGTCTAATCTGAACCTCCCCAGCACAAATTAAGGTAATTTTTTCTCATCCTTTCACTTGAAACATGGCAGAAGAGATGAAGCCCCACCTCACTTGAATTTTTTTTTCAGGTAGTTGTAGAGAGTGATGAAGTCTCTTCTGAGCCTCGTTTTCTCCACACAGAACAGCCCCAGCTGCCTCAGCTGCTCCTCATAAGACTTGTGTTCCAGATTCTTCCCCAGCTTTGTTGCGTTGCCCTGGACACCTGCACCTCAATGTCCTCTTTGAAATGAGGGGCCTGAAACTAAACAGAGTTCCAAAGGTGTGGCCTCACCAGTGCTGAGTACAGCATGACAATGGCTTCCCTAGCCCTGCTGGTCATACTAGTCTTCTTAGTAGCCCAATGAAAAGACAATAAAGGAATAGATAGCTATAATATACACATCTGGCAGAAAGGGTTGCAATTTTCTAAGTAGGTACGAGAAAAGGAAAGCACTTTTGGTCATTGTTAAATGTTCAACCAATAACGGTTAAATTTCCAAAACTGTGCCAATAATTCTAAGTAAGGAACATCTAATAAATCTCAGGGGTTTCAATTTATTTTGAGCCTTAATTGCTCCCTCCAAGCTGCTATGCTTTCTTTACTTTACTTTAGAATGAGCATAAACCAGACAGCTCCTGTCTTTTTCCCAGCCTGCACCTCATGTTAGCTGAAGCCATTAATATCATTGTCTAGACTAGTCTCATACACACATAGGTTTTGTGCAGGTATCAGTGAGGCGTGTAAAAGTCATTTCTTATTAAAATAGTCACACAAATTCTGTCAAATGCTGGCATAGCATATTCACATTCTTTTGTCAAAATTATTACAACATCACACTATTCATATTCTCATTAAACTATGTCCTTTTTTTTGCATTATTCCACAGATAGTAATGAAACAATCAAATGTCATGATATGACACTATTTATATAATATATCCTATTATATATTATTTGCTTAGGTAGTTTGTTTCAAAATTCCATTGAATTTTTGACTATATATCCTGAAACCTGATATGGATCCAATGGTGTGCACTGAAAAAAAAATAGAGTTCAATGCATAAACATGACATCATAACATATTTTAAGATCTAATTCTGACCAAGAGCAGTATTATATTGTACAGCTTAGATGTGACTCAGCCTTCAGCTAAGAAAATTGATGATTATTTTTTAACTGCAGCTGTGTCATCCAAATGTAGGAAATTACACTGTAAAACCTTTTTGGAACACATAAAGTGTAATATGTACAAGTATATGCTATTTTCATTTTGTATACTTGCATTCACACTAGACAGCTTGCACAGCTTTACCTTTACTCAGGTGGCAAAGTGATGTAACTTGCATACAAATAAATCCTCTCAATAAAGGTGAGGATGCATACTGGAAGCATAATATATGCATTCTTACTAGATTTCTGAATGACCTTCCTTATATGTCAAAGAGTTCAAATAACAGAAAAATGACTAACATGACTTGCCTTGAGAAACCAAATGGAAGAGCAAGAGTTTCTTACACCTTCACTATATCTTTGAAAGAAAAGGACTGCTCTGGAGTTCAAGCAAGGCCCACAGATAAGAGAACACTCTCTCTCAAGACAGAGAAAAAACTTGATGAAATTTAATTTGTATCAAAGTGAAGGCAGAAATTAGAAATAAAATGTGAAAATATTAATCTAGCAGTAAACCCCCCAAGAAATTATAAGGAGCATAGAATTGATACAAGAAACTTAAAAGCACACTAAAAGCCTTGGGTCCCAGGACTAAGAAAAATAAGTTCTAGCTTTCAGAAGAAAAAAATCCATCCAAAGGCCCTACCAAAGAATAAAATCTTAATAGCTGTATAGGTGCATTAGTAAACAGACATGAGAGAATATATTCAACAGGTAATTCTAATTGAAATTCTAAAAGAAGCAGGGGCATTCTTTATATCATAAAAATAAAATAATTGTAGAATTAGTTGTGTTTACCTGGTTGATCCTGCCCCTCCACTAGTCTTTCTGTACTTTTTGAGTCTGTGTCCTTCTGTGAGCAAGTGATGGGAAAAGTTATTGTATTAAAAATATTACCTTTTTCTATGTTGAGGCCCTTTTAGTAAGTGGTTTGGTATCCCATTTCAAGTCCACAGCTACACCAGGTCTAAAAAAGCACTGGTGAAGTAACATGGAGCTGAATTCTGGGGGATAAGCAAGGGGAGGAGCAAAGACAAAGGAAAATACACAATCCAAACTGCTATCATATGGAAAACCCCATTTCTGATTCTCCCAGACTGTAGCCACATGATGCAGAGCTACCTCATCAAAGGAGCTGACCTGAGCTTCCTCGTGTCCCTGAAGAGTCACTGAAATTTAAGCATGGAAATGATTTGGCTCACTATTTGGATTGGCACTGTTTCTGTAAAGTCAAAGAAAAGCATAATTTTAAGTGCGGACTAGGCAAATAGTGTGTGATGTAGCATCCATCACCTGGTGAGCTTTCTTCTTCAATCAACGAAACACAGGTGATATGCATGGGATGAAGTAATGTCAATGGTCTGTCCAGAGTGGGAGAGTTAATAATTCAGCAGTGAGGGCAAATAAGCACCTGGGGAAAAAAGCACTGAATCCTCTCTGTTTCTCTGTCAAAAACATGCATTTCAGAATCTTGACATTTTTTGTTCCTTACCAGAAGCAGAACACAACTCCATCCAGCCATTAACTACAAGGTAGTCTCACAACCGTGCCTACAGTAATTGTGATCAGAGACTAAAAAGCTACCTAGATCTTCCAAAGGCTGGTTTGATTAACTCTATCCAAATCAATACTAAAAATTATAAATTGTTGTCTTAGAAAACTTGTATCAGTATTATTAATTTGGACAACAGTCAATCAAAGATTGTAATACTCCTTCAGTAAAAGTAGTTTATGTAGTCTGTTCTGGAGCAAGTATTTTGTATCAAGAAAAAAATCCCACTAAATTTTATTTTATTTTATTTTATTTTATTTTATTTTATTTTNAGAATAGAGAAGGGTCCAAGAGGTAAAAAGAGTAATGATGGTAATAACCTACAAGTTTCAGGAAAAAAGTATTCTAGATTGGAAGATTTGGATGGAAGAATCTCCTGACTTAATACATGTTTTATATAATATTATATAAGATTTTTACTGTGTCAAAAATGAAAAGGAAGCAGCTGAAAGCTACAGCATACTGCAAAAATACTTTGAAGATATTGATATAGATGGATAATATAAACTTTTTACTAAATTTGTCTCTCATAGCGCAGACAATATCTTTTTGAATTTCATAACACAGCAAATTAAAGCCCAGTGGCAGTCAGTGAGGTTTTTGAATCATTGTTCTATGCCCTGATACAGTAATGATCTTACTGTCATAAAATGTACCGAAGTTAGCACACATTTATTAAGTCAAAAGCATTAAAATTCTGTTAAATCACTTTCAAGAGACAAAATTAAGATTTGCCTGGTTTTAAAGTATGTGATTTTGGTCTGTGGATGTTAATAATATATCTGAAATTTTCAAAAAATATCTACTTATTCTGTACTTGAAATAAGAAACACCATTTTAAGAAAACTATGTACGTGTGTTTTTAAATTGTCATTGGAATGAAGAACCAGGAAGGAAATGCCAAACTGTGTTTTTTAATGAATACACTTTAACCGTTTCTCTGCACAAAACCTGCTATTTAGATTTTAATGTATCCCTGATATTTAGATGATCAAAGCTATAGAACAGTACTGCTGTCAGAACACCATAACATTACTAGAATCCTTAGAAAAACAGTTTTTCCAACAGTAGTTTCTTTAAAAAAACAATATATTTTAATGATTTTGTATTCTTTTTTCAAAACCACTGTACTTCAAAATGAATTTTAGCTTTCTTATTTTTTCCCAAATTGTTTTTAATGAAGAATAATTTTAGGGAGACTTTCCTACTATTAGCAATGTCTCTGATAGGTACAATTCTTTCCTTCCAACACCATTTCCATTCAAACTCCTCTATGGAGCAGCAGGCTGCAATTTCTGCATCTGTGCTGTAATTCTACTGTAATTCTTGCACAGAAGCCTAGTCAATCAACCCTGTCCTCCCCATGCTAGCCAACTGTCCCTTTAATACATCCATAGAATTCAATATGAATTGAATGAATAGAATTGCAGTGCTAGGGAGACAGTCAGCTACTACAGAGAGACAGGATTGATTGACATTAAAGCATCTGTGGAAGAGTTATAGAAGAATTACAGCAGAGTCACTGAAATTGCACCCTCCACACCTCATGAGAGGGAAGGTACAAGAAACACCATTAATAAATAAATCTGCCTTCCAACTAAAGCTGCATCAAACCTTATTTTTTCCTTTTTGTATCCCCAACTTCAATTTTTGAGCAGCTTTTATTAACTGTGTGAAAATTGGGTGCAACTTCAATTCTACACTGGTTACAATTCTAGGACAGTTTTAATTCAAAGTCAGATGGCAATTTTTTTAAGCCAGGATGTAGCTTTTCCAGTTCATTCTTTCCTTTCCTCACTGTTGATACAGTTGGAAGTATATGGGACTTACTTGTATTGAATTTTAGGAGTATTTTGGTATCAGAACAGGAATACATATAGTATTGTTGCAAGGTAAACACAGTTTCTATTTTTCAGTTATAATAATCTATACTACTCTGTGATATGGTATTACTTATTTAAACTGTCTGATTCTATTTTGCTAATCAGAAGAGAAGGTGAAGATGTTGAATTTAACTAAACACTAGTTCCTTCTTTACAGCCAGTCTTGCTCCAGATTTTGCAAACTTGATAATGAATCTAAATTTAACAAAACAATGTTAATTTAGTCTTTTGTTCTAGTTGTATATAGGTTATTTAGACACACTGATATGAGTTATATTTAGATAACATATGTAAGTGTCTTAATTTTATTTTGAAGACTTTCATAGTTGTGCCTAAAAATGAAATTCTTCTTGGTGTAATGCCACTGGCAATAAATGGTGGTGTTCAGACTAAGTATATTTTTTAAAGTTCCCTATTTTTTGTATTTTTTCAGATATACTTCTTGACTTTGTATCGTTTTTTTTCTGCTGTCCACCAATAAAAAGCAGTTGTCTCACCATCAGTAAAACCTTAACAGGTATAAAACAATTTTTTCAAGTATTGGTTTCCTCACAAATACTTTTTGAAGGTCTTTATAGACTGAGATCGATATAATCACACACATTTCTCCAGATTTACCTCTGCAGCTGTAAGTTCTAGAAGCATTTTCAATAAAATAATCAGATTTTTAAAAGAAATTGAAACATCTCGTTCCACTGTGAAGGCTGATGCTGGTATCTTATCCATGTTAAACTATCTGGAGAGAATGCTTAGGCTGATTTTTATATTTTTTTATTATTTTTTATAATGTCTGTAATAATAAATCATTAACAAAAAAGTCGGTTTTTTTGAGGTAACAGAATGTTTTGAATTATCTTGAATTAATCCACTTACCAGTTTTGCAGTATTCCAAAATAAAAATAGGTACAGAAGCTGCTTCTCTGAAGTCAGTTACCATAGAAAGGAAGTATAATAATAAAATCCTTCATGAGATCATGCTTTATTGATCTAATCAGCTTAAAAACATATGGATTTTTATGTGGCTACATTTCTATTTTATTTAACTGAAACAAATGTCTAAAAAATGAATGAATTATTAATGCTAAATTTTAACATTGTTTGGGTTTTTTTTTCTTATAGTGATGTCAATGAAACAAATCATCCATTTCAGGCACAGAAATTACATAAATCAAAGTTACAATAATTTAGATGAATAATGAAGCTCAAAAATATTTTGAGCATGCTAAGGAAACCCTTACAGTGCTTAAAATCAGTTCTATGCTTCTCCAAGAGCTAATTGCGAAGGAAAGTGGACCAAAAGGAGAACAGTTAAGGTAATTGGTTAACTAGTCAAGAAAACAGTTTGTTATATGGTTGCAGTGGGTGTTTTTTATTTTATATTTTACAGTTCTATGTTTAACAGTTTGCTCCTATGTTTCCCCAGGGTTTTTCCTAAAGTTGGTTGGTCCCTAAGTTATATCCTCCCCCTAGCTGTCCCTCACTATATCCCCACCCTTTATTCTGGCTCCTTCCCTGTCTATCATTCTAACCCTACCCCTATTCCGAACCTTCCCTGCCAGTCTCTTCCTGAACCAATCCCTAACCATAACACCTGCTGGGGATTCCCCTATTCTTTGATGCCCCCTTGGTCCATGTGACCTCCCCTTCTTCCCCCCTACCCCAATTGGCCCTGTAGTTGTAAAAAAAATTCCCTCATTCTTCCCCCAGAAATTCCCAATTGGTCACCTGTTTGTGTCCTCCCACTGGTTTTTCATCATACTTAACTCCATGCATACTGGTGCTCAGGGCTTCTCCTACTGTGGACCTCCAAGTTTAATTAACCCATGTTGTTGAAATCTCGCAGAAGGGAGTCTCTTCCTTCTCCTTTATCTGATCCCTGATGCTGGTGAGAGATACTGCACTGTTTGAGCAAGTGGCTCAAAAGTTCTGCCTTCAGTGCTCCCCAAACTGAGGCAGTTCTCCACACCTGGCACGGCGCCGATGTGCCTCTCTGAGCTAGCCTGGGCTCCGGTGGCTGTGTCAGTTAGAGATGAGAAGACTAATCTCTCCTTGCTCTTGTGTCCAAAGAGAAAACAAATAAGATCACAAAATTGTTCCTATTTGCAACAGAAAACCAAGGATGATTAAGAATGGATCAAGGCTGAAGACCAAAGAGAGTGAATGGCATCTTTTTGCATTGTTTGTTTGGATATTTTTCATTCAGTTAAAAGGAAAACACAGTGCTGCAAGATGTGTACTGATAACTTTTATCTTCCTTCTCAGTTGCCACGAAGGTAAAAGTTGCAGTCTGTCCTTGACACACAGACAAGGCATCACCTGGTATTCCTAAATTTCTTTTTCAAAAGAAAACCAAACTGAGAGGTAGATGAAAATTTCTTGCTTAAGGAAACTGAGTATAGGAATGGGCAGTCATGCAGCATATATTCTCATTTGCTATATTTGTTAAAGCACATCAGCATATTCAGACTGAACATCCATGCTGCCTGCAACACTCTTCTTGCAGTGTAGTAATTTTCTCTCTATGTCTCTTTCCTTTGGATATCCTTCATCAGACAATGAGATAAAGTAAGATAAACACAACTTAAAGAAAAGTACAATACTTTTTTTTGGCTAATGCTCAAAGAACAAGTGACTGGAACTAATACCTTCTAGACAAAGCATTATGTGCTCACAAAGCCCAAAGAGACAACCAACAAATCTCTGTGACCAGGCAGTCATCTGCCAGATGGGGAAGGGTCAATCTTCCCCGCTGCTAGTAAGACATTAATCATTGTAATCATCATGTTCTTTGAGGAGCTTTTTAATTCCTTGTATTTTTTCAGATAAGTCATAAAATCATAGAATATCCTGAGTTGGAATGGACCCACAAGTATTTGTCTTATTTAATACCTGAACTGTTAATGACTGCTGTCTCAACAATAACACTATTGTCTTTTTTTATCATTTTTAGTATACTTCTTTACTGGTTGGAGACCATAGAGACGCCTAGTGATATATGAACTTGGATCATGGGAATGTTGGAATACATTTAAGAACTTTTTTTTTTTTTTATCATGGAATTTGTTCAGTTACAGAAAGGTATTAACTCTACTCCTTGGAGATACCCTTGGAGATCTTTATTTAATTTTTTTCTGGATACAGTCTCTAGCAATCTGCTCTCATTGAAACTCTTTGAGCAGTAACTTGGACTACATGACTTCCAGAGGTCTCATTAAACCTAAATTGATTTATGATTCTATGACATTTTCCAGAAAGGAATGCCCTGGAATAAATGTCTGTGAAGGAGACAAAATAAAGTGCACAGTATATGGAAGGGCAACAAGAAAAGTCCTATAAAAATTTTACAGAGAGAGAAAGGAATTTGCAAAGGAAACTCACATAAACATACAAAGATTTGGATTGGAGAAAACCTTCAAGACCATCTAGTTCCAATCCCCCACCAATAGTCTGGGACATCAGTCACTACACCAGGTTTCTCAAAGCCCCATCCAACTTGACCTTGAACATTTCCAGGGATAGGGCATCCAAAACTTCTCAGAGCAACTTGTTCCAGGATCTTCAGGATTTCCTCCTGATGTCCAACCTAAGCCTAACCTCTTTCAGTTTAAAGCCATTACTCCTTGTCCTATTAGCCCATGCCCTTGTAAAAAGTCTCTTTCCAGCTTCTACAGGAAATAGTCATAAAGATAAAGCTGTGAGAGATATATAGGAGAAAAAAACCATTAAAAGTTACTGTTTTCAGATGAATTGCAGGGATAATTTCCCCATGCAACTCCATGATTTTTGGAACCTCGTTAATGTATTCATAATTCTTTATTTAATTTTATGCTTTGTTTATTCAGATGAATGCTTCCTTCTTCAAACCTGGATGAGCCTTTCATGGAGGGAAAGACCTCAGCTGAGAGAAATGATATACACCTAAACAGGTCCACAAGATCTTGAAGCCAGGATATCTGTGCTGTTGGAAACTATAAATAAGTTCAACGTTGTCATCCATTTTCTCCACCTAAAGAAAGCTGTTAGTGAACAATTTGTTTTAAATCATGCCAAAAACATTTTCAAGAAGTTTCTCAGTCCTGATCTTGATGATAAAAAGAATGTCATTTGGAGTAGAACTCATTGTCACTTAGGCTAGAAAGGAATATTAGCCTTGCTCTTTATAAAACTTGATGTTATGATTTTTTTTTTGCTATTGCAGCTTTGGAAAATGTTCAAAAGCAGAACCAAGATTTCTTTCAAAGGGAGTACCAGAAATCTTATGTTCTCTGGATCACTGTTATTATTTTCTTTCTTTTTGACTTTATTTATATTGTTTTAACTCATTCTCAGCCTAGAATATAGCTGCTTGGTTTTTCTTCGTAATTAACACTGTATCACACAAATGGAAGCTCTCCTGGCACAAATCATAAAATAAAGAAATATTCTATAGAAAGAAAAATTTTCTTAAATTGTCCTTTTCAGTGTAATATATTATTCCCTAAAATTTGACTTGTGTTCCCAGTCACCCAGTTAAGCAAATTTTACTCCCAGTTCAGTAATATGAGGGTAAATATACACGACTGAAGTAGAGGTTCTATCTTTTTTTTTGGTCTAGTCATCCTTTTGACATAATATTTCTTTATCTTTACTTCTAAGGCTTAACAGTGTATTACACAGTAGGGAAAATCAGCACAATATTAACAGGAGCTGTTGAGCTTTTCTGTGTATGTATGAAATAGGCGCCTATCAGATGTGAAGTAGATAATGAACAGTACGTGTCTCATGACGGATACCCACACAACAAAAACGCTGGCTGGTGCAACACAGCCCAGCATTAACTGTCCATAAAATTCTCTTTAGCGTAACATAAGTCCATAAACAATGTAGAACCTTATTAGAGCTAATCGAACAAAAGTTAAGTATGAAAATGTTGGATTTAGAAACTGTACACCTATATTTGCACAATGCTTCATCCAACTGCAGTGGCTGAGAAACAAATCTCATTAAGTCAGGCACAGCACTGCATCAACAGATCTGTATTGGCTCTGGGAATCTGAGTTGGCATTGCTATTCACTGTTTTGCCACAGTACATCAATGTATGAGTTCTGGTTGCTTGCTTCAAGCAGTACTGAAAATACAGACCTCATGAATTCCTTAGAGTCTTCATGCACTAGGAAATCAACAGATCATAAAAGGAAAAAATAAGTTCAAAGTGTACTGCAAAAAATAAGCCTTAACTGTTCCTCTGCCAGTTCCCTCTGGACCTGCAGATGCATCTCACCAGGTCTCATGAACTCGTGCACACTCAAATTCCTTAAATGGTCTCACACATGGTCTCCTATTGCTGGCAGTTTTTCATTTTCCCAATCCCTGCTTTTGTCTTTTGTGGATCTTTGATGTTGCTGGAACACTTACTGATGAAGACCAAGACAAGAAAGTCATTAAGTACCTCAGCCTTCTCCATATCCTGGTCTAACCAGGTCTCCTGTTTCCTTCTGGAGAGGGTTCACATTTTCTCTAGCCTTCCTCTTATCACTGATGCTTCTACAGAAGCTTTTCTTGTTGCTGTTAGTGCCCCTCGCAAGGTTTAATTTTATCAGGGCTTTAGCTTTCTCAATCTGATCTCTGTCTGCTTGGATAATCTCTTTGTATTCCTCTCAGGCTACTTGACCCTCTTTCCACTCCCTCTAGGCTTTTTTTTTCTGTTTGAGGTCGTTCAGGAATTTCTTGTTTATCCACACAGGCCTCCTGACATTTTTGCCTAAGGTGATAGATTATTCAATATTAAGAAGCTTCCTTAAGCCCTGCTTCTCTCCAAGGCTTTATCACACAGTTCTCTACCAAGAAGAACCCTGAAAAAGCCAGTTAGTTTTCTAGAAGTCCAGGGTAGTGAGCTTGCTGTGTGCTCTTCTCAATTCACTAAGGATCTCAAAGTCCACTATTCCATTGTTACAGCAGCCAAAGCTGCCCTTGAGCATTACATTCCTCACCTCAACAGCTCCTTCTTGTTGGTATGAAAAACGTTCAGCTCAACATCTCCATGCTGTACTTGGAGAGGGACATTGCCACCAACACATTCCAGGAACTTGCTTATGCCTTTCTGCGTTTTTCCTCCAAGACAAAAATTTATGTGATATTGGGGCAGTTGCAGTCCTCCACAGGGGTTTGTGAACATGAGGCTGCTCCTATTTGTCTGTAAAGGGCCTTTCTGTTGGGGGGCCTGCCCCAGACCCACACTGTAATATCACCTGCCCCTGCTCTCCCTTTAATCCTAACCTGTAAACTCGCAGGCTGCTGTTCACCCATCCCTAGGTGGAGCTCCATGCACTCCAGATGGTGATTGACACGGAGGGAAACACCCCCTCTTTGTTTCCCATCTGTCCTTCCTAAAGAGCCTATATCCTTCCATTCCATAGCAGCCATTCCACCACTTCTCCATGTGTTTTTGTAACTCCTCTTGTTTATTCCCCACGTATGTGTTAGAGGCATTTAAGCTGGGCCCAGGATGAAGCTGACTTCCTAGCTTCATTTGCAATTATTATTTTCAGGAAGCATTTTTAAGCAGGTATTTATTTCATGAAGTTGCACAGAGAAAAACACCTTACCTGTCACAGAACAGACTCCAAGCAAATAAAAAAGCTAAAAAGTGAAGTCTATACAGATCTAAGATGACATGACAAAAGAAGCACTATTAAAGTAGCAAGAGAGATAAAGGGTAATAACCCAAACACTCTACATTTGAAAAAAGGCATAGGAGGAATTTGGAAGAAATACATGTACAATTATCTGTCTTAAAAAAATGTAGAGATGAAGGTAAAGTTCAAGCACCCAAACCTATTTGAAAATAACAGAGGTCAGTTGTTCTCAGGCTGACGTTAATGAGACATTTGTGTTTGTGTATCTTACCAGCATTTTGCCCTCGTTCTCCTACTTTTTGTGTTCTAATCATATATGCACCTTCAAAATAGTTTGATATATTTTTAAAATTAGCAGTGAAGGATATATTTTCTTCTTTTCCTTCACAACTATAACTCTCTAGGGGCATACTGGACCAAAGCCCAGGAGTAGAGCTACAGGCTTAGACTAATAAAACATTTTTAATCAGATTGTTTTTATCACTGTAGTAGTGTTAATTTCATTTTAATATCTTTGTATCTAGAGAAAACACAATAGTTTCTTTCAGCTTTCACAGTTTCATCTTCTGAATTCAAAAGGTAATTACATAAATTAGAATCCTCCACATATGCAAAATTTTAGGTACTAATGGAATATTATTTGATTGAGCTTTCATTTCTAGACTCAAAGTGAGAGAACCATGTTTTGCAAAACATAATTTCAAAAGAAATTTTAAAACTACACAAAAAAATGCTTCTTTTGTATAGATGCAACTAAAAAAGAAGTTGCTTGTCATCTTAATTCCTCTCTGTTCATCACTACATTAAAAGAAGTTGCTACATCATTACATTTTTAGTAGCATTTTTTTTCAGCATTTTTTACTAATGCTGAAAACATTAGTAGGTGCTTGTTTTTGTTTCTATTTGTGTGCATGCATAATCTAAAAATATTTGTTGAATTTTTTTGTCCTCAAAATATGTATAGTATGTTCCCTTGTACAATAAAATAAATGAACTAGACAACAGAAGGGTATATGAAATCCCTGAAGAAGGTGTATCTTAAAATAAATCAGAATATTTTAAGAATAAAGTAATGAATCCATTTCATTATTTCTTGCAATGAGAACAGCAATCTGAACATTAGGAAGTTCAGAATGTAATGCATCATGGACTTCCATATAGAGAGCAGAAAAGCAATTCTAATAAATAGGCAGATCATATAAAAATGATTTGTATCAATATCTATCAGTCTGAACTCTGACAGTAGTGTGCCCACAGTTTCCCCCAAAGTAGGCAATAATGAAAAAGTGTCTCTTCCATTTATGCATTAATTTCAGGACTGATTGCACCTAACCACATTGAATCTGTCCACATCCTTTTCAAGCATGGCAACAAATGATCGCAATTCCTGTCATGTAGATCAGTGCTTCAACATCCGGTTCGAAATTGTCAACTCTGCATACTACAAATCTATGTTCTGTCAATATTACAAATGGATAAGCAGACAGGTGCCATTTCAGAACTCTTCTCATACTGTTTTAAGCTATGCTGAGCCATTTTGTCAAATAAAGCTCAAAAATGTATTTCCTCTAACTCAAAAAATGTTTCCCTGCATTTTTGTTTTTAATACACAATATTGCAGGTGTCCATTTCCAGTTTTTTTACCCTGATTCAATTTTTACTTTTCAGCACGGTACAACTTTAAGGTATAATGTCCCAAAATAGAACACAGATAAAATATCATAACAATTTTCTATGCTAGCTTTTCAGTTAGACAATAACTCATACACAGAGGACATCTGATGGATCTTATGCAGAACAAATTTAACAATTTTACAGACTGGAGAATTAAGAACAGTCCTGCTGAGAAGGACTTGTGGGTTCTGGTGCACAAAAGGGTGGACCTGAGCCAGCAGTGTACATGTGCAGTCCAGAAAGTCAGCCATATCCTGGCCTGCACCAGGAGAAGAGGTGGCCAGCAAGTCTATGGAGGTGATTCTTCCCCTTTATTCTTGTGAGACCCCACTTGAATCCAACTCTGATATCCTCAGCACAGGAATGACATGTACCTGTTGGAGTGAATCCAGAGGAGAGCCATGAAGGTGATTGGAGGGATGAAATGTCTCTTCTGTGAAGAAAGTCTGAGGGAGTTGGGGTTGTTCAGCAGAGGAGAAGGCTCTGAGGAAACCACGTAGTAGCCCTTGAGTACTTAAAAGACCTTTGTGAGACAAATGTGAAAAACATTTTCTCAGGGTCTGTTGCAATCAGACAAGAGGTAATGGTTTTAAATGCAGAGAAGAATTGCAGAATCAACTATGATTTGGTATAAGGAAGGAGTATTTTACGATAAGGGTGGTGTGACCCTGGACCAGGTTGCCCTGAGAGGTGGTGTATACCCTATCCCTGGAAACATTGCTGGTCAGATCAGATCAGAGTCTTAGCAATTCTTGTAGTTTAAGATATCCCTGCTCATTGCAATGGAAGTTTGAACTAGATGACCTCTTCAAACTCAACCTGTTCCATGATTCTATGATTTTCGTATTTATGTCTGTTGCTGTCTTCTTTAATGACTTCCTAATTCAAAAAAAATAATAAAAAAATTAGTGAGAGAAAAAAAAAGAAAAAAGTATACATCAGGAATGAATTATTGTGAGAGAAAAATTATATTTACAACATAAGCTTCACTTTAATTATTGTGCAGTACTTGAAAGTTACAAAGAAATTAAATAAAATATGATCAATAAATTGCATTGTGTTAATTATGTCAAATAAGGGACATTGCAGACAATCTAGAAAAGGTCAGTGATAATTTACCTACTACTGTAAAAAACTACTTGACAACAGAATGCTAGCTTTTCTGAAGGAATAGACATTTAAAAAGTTAGAGAAGAAGAATGAATGCTGTCAAATTAGGCAAAAAGAGTACTTACAAACTAGAAATGACAAAGAGATAATCATGCTGACATCAAAACATGTGCATAAAATAACATCTGCTGTTAAAAAGTGTGAAGAATTTTGTTTGTAATGAATATTTTGACAGATATGTCATACAGGTTTCACCTCTCCTCCAAATTTCCATTCTATTAACACAAAAGAACAAATGGAAGAAAAACATTTTTTTTTAGTATAGCAAATTCCCATATATATGTGCATACATATTTAAAGATATATATAAGAAAAGAACCAAAGATCACAGGAGGAGAAAAACATACAGTTATATTTGGTCAGGGCAATGGGACAATCTAATGAAGTCTTACAGTCCCAATGACCTTAACTTCTGTATAACCAGAAGATAGAAACAATAGAACTAGAACTATGGAAATATATATAGACAATTCTAAGTATAATATTAAATTTATACTGTTAATATAAATAGTTTAGATATGGAGAACACATCAGTCAATGCCATGGTCATGCTGGGCATGTTGAAAAACAGATGGATATTGCGCATTCACATAAAAGGATGCACAGATGAGTTTTTAGTAAATCTTCACTATGAATTTTAGGACTTTTCTTGTTTTACACCATCTGAAATAGTGAGTTATGTAGTTGGTGAAAAATATTTCCATATCACTTAAATTTAATGTACTTGTCTGTGACTCTGGAAAAACTTCAGAACAGCTGGAGCAATTGACATTGTGACAACTACCTAAGAATTATCACTACATAGCAGAGCATAAAACTTTAAAACCACTTATAGAATCAGATGGATTTACACCTGCAAAACCTCTGACTTGCAACAACAGAATAGATAGTCTTGCACACTTTAATTGCAAAGCAGGTAAAACAGGCCAAGAACTTTCCGAACAAAGGGATTCATTATGTCCTATCAAGTACATCCTTCTACTATGCAAGAAAAGGATGGCAATTCTGTCCCTCGCAGCCAAGCTCCAAAGCTTAGTAGAGAGCTAGTACCTTAAAATCAACAGGAAAAACAAAAACAACATCAAAAGAACTTTGAACATACAGACAAATCATTAACATAATCTTTATGAAGACTACATTGCAGCATGGGTTTATACTTTCCTCTCTGCCAAAATGAAATCTCTCCCAAATCCCAGCTATAGATCTATAGTGCATCTGAGTTTCTATGACTATTTTAAGGGGAAAAAATAATAAATTAGTCAAGCCAGTCAGCAAGCCTTTTTTTAACAAACTAGTTATTATTCAAAATCTAAATCATGGGGATTTTATCTCAGTTTAGACTACCTGTAACAATAAACATGTTTCAAGACAATAAATAAAACATCCAGACTGAACACAAACCCTTCAAAAACAAAAGAATAACCAATATAAGACTATCAGAATGTCATTGGAAAGTTATTTGATGCTTAAACATATTTGCAAAATGTTTCTGTAATTAGGTTAAGCAATTTAAAACATATTTTCTTTAATAATGAACACTTAATCACAGAAAAAAAGTAATACACTTTGAAAAAAGAAGATAGGACTTTGTAAATAGGAGTAAAGTAAATTATTCTACTCATGGTTCTTCGTTTCCTCTAACACTCAAATATCAAAACCTGAAACAGAGCAAATAGCTCACCTCTTTCCCTTGAAAGTAATTAAAGATAAAATAAAATATGTTCTACAGCTGTCACACAAATGAAAGAAAGGAAACACAATTTCCAATAACGGAAGAAATAAGTTTTTCTATTATAAGAATTATGTCAAACATACATAGTACTTTCTTCTAATATGGAAAAGTCAACATTAGTAGCAAACTTATTTTCATTCCCTTCAAATACAGAGTCTAAAAGCTACATAGAAAGCCTCTGGAATTTTTTTTTTTTTTTTTTTTTTTTTTTTTTTTTTNTTTGTGTGTCCTACAGTCCCCAGTGCCCTTATTTCTCTCATGGGAATGGAGTCAGTTGACTCATTGTCAAACAGAATTCAGTGTCTGAGCCTTCTAGTGCTGAGGAGATAAAATTTATATATGCACAGCAAGAAGTAGAGCTTGAGAAGAAAAGAACAAAGGTTCAAAGGTTGTGCTATGTGCATTCTGGCCCCTTTGGTTACAACAGACAACAAGAGATCTCCTCCTTCACTTACAATGATGTTGCAGGTGGTGAAACTATTTGCTTTGTAGAGGCGTAAGCCATCAGCCTAAAAACCCAACTCTTGAACAAGAACCAGAGAATTCATAACATTAATTTTTAGGTTCATCAACATTTCAGATAAAGTAATGTCTCTAATGCAGTACTGGTAGATAGTTTGCTAAGCTTTAAATCAAACTGTTTGGGTTCCAGTCACAGGATAGCAGTTGAAATACAAAACAAAATTCAAGAAATTTCTCCACACATTTTTTATATTTTTCAGAGGGTGTGAGTTATGACTTACAGTTACTACTGATCCGAAAAATATTCCGTATAGGCTGCAGTTAGAAATGGAGTAATTAATTCAGTAAATATGTAACTTGAGTCTTTCTGTACTACACTTTAACACTGCCATATCTTCAAATATGTTATTAAATGTACCATGCAGTGCAAATCCATGGTAGACCTGCTGAAGTAAGGAAGACTAGGAAAAATCTAATGAAAGATTTGGAGAGAAAGACTGCATGAAGGGAAGTGCAACACAGAAAAGAAAACATAGACATTAAATTGGTTAAAAGAGTTGAAGAAAGAAAATTTTTACTGCAAATCTGTAAATAACTAAACTATTAGCATAATGTAGAACATGCTATTATAGTATAGATATCTTTATGAACCTCTAAAGAGACACGTAATGGCTTTTGTCCCTACTGATTCAGGAGCACTGACAAAGACTTTCCCTTGACTGATTGTTCCAGAAAACAATTTGAGTAACAGAAAATATCTTGTGACCTTCAGACCTACCATAAAATTTTGAATTAATTTCAAAACATGATTTGTGCCTGCTAAATTTGGTAGGCGAAATTGTGAGTGACTCAGTAAAAAATAAAAAGCACCATTTTCATCCCTCATTTCATACTGTCATTTGGTGTGGATGACTACAAGGATAGTTAAGATATACATAGCATATTCAGAACAGAAACAATAGCCCAAACTTCTTAGCACTACTCCAGGATATTCTGCCCTTGTAACACACATGCCTTGGATAATTTTCACACTGACACTCTAGCCGGNATAGCAATGATACTTCATATATTCCCTGCTTTTTCCTAATTGCAATTTATATTAAATACCCAATCAGCAGTGATATTGAAAATAATTTTATTTGTCACTATGTGCAACACTTTATATTAAATTATTACACAGTGCTATAGGATGAGAAAAAAGCATTACTCTGTCAACATATAGCACATATAGCACAGGAAGAACATTGGCCTGTTGGGTCCAGTCTAGAGGAAGGCCACCAGGATGATTAGAGGAATGGAAACACCTCT
>VXBU01017235.1:0-13931 GCA_013400315.1 Bombycilla garrulus
TTTGAGAAGATCCTGTTTTGAGATCTCTCTTGTGCTGCTGCATCCCACTCATCCTGAGCTGCCGGCAGATCTCCTGTGGGATGGTGCTTAGGGATCTGCCACCACTTCTTTTAATCTTTAACCCATTAATTTTTCCTTCAGGCTCATCCCAGGTCCTGCAGGTATTCCATGTGGGCTTTCCTGTCAGGGGAACCCTCATTGCTGTGATCAGCATTTCCTTTGGAAAATCTCTCCCAAACCTGATGTGACAGGAGCCCCAGTGCCAGGTCTGGAATCCTTGGATGTCCCTTGGGACGTCACCGCTCCCTTTGTGTCCACATCCCCCATCCCCTGATGTTTGGTGAGATGACCTCCAAGCAAGACCTCCAAAGGACTTTCATCTGGCTGATGATAATTTATAAATTCAAACTGCACTCTTGTTTTGAAGCAGAGCATTCTTTTCCCAGAAAAACACAAACTGGAGCCATCTCAGCAGTTCCACTGTAAATTTTTGGGATGTTAGAGAATTTGGAGTTTGGAGTCTGTGCTGAGGGGCAGCTCTAAACCTGGGACTGCCAAAAGCTTCAGGAGCTGAGTCTGGAATCTTCCTACAAACCTCCATTAAACCACCTGAAAATCCGATTTTTAACTGCTCCTTAAATAACAGCAATTTATGACCACGCACACCTGGGATCTTGTTGCGTCCAACAATAAATTCCTTTTTTCTGATTTTTAAAATTTAATTATTAAACAGAGATTTTCAACCAGCTGCTTATTTGCTTTTTTTTCTGGCTCACAGAGGACAAAATAAATGTGTTTTTGTTGTATCCAGTGTGAGCAGAGCTTGGATTTGTCAGAGGATGGCTCTGCAGATGTCCCTGCAGTCAGGTACAAGGGGATTCCTGGGATTTTTTGGTAGGGAAGAAATCCATTTTTCCAGTGATGGCAACTCCTACAAGTGCTGTGCTACCTTTGAAAACAAAATCCAAGTTGGCGTTTAAACCTTGGTCCAGCTTCCTTGGGATTGTGGAGAACCTGGATTTAATATTAGTGATTTGTTTTGGGTATTAGATTGTGTTTAATATTAGTGATCTGTTCTGGGAATTCAATTTTGTTTAATATTAGTGATCTATTTTGGGTATTAATTTGTATTTAATATTAGTGATCTGTTTGGGGTATTAAATTGTGTTTAATATTAGTGATCTGTTCTGGGAATTCAATTTTGTTTAATATTAGTGATCTATTTTGGGTATTAAATTGTGTTTAATATTAGTGATCTATTTTGGGTATTAGATTGTGTTTAATATTAGTGATCTGTTCTGGGAATTCAATTTTGTTTAATATTAGTGATCTATTTTGGGTATTAATTTGTGTTTAATATTAGTGATCTGTTTGGGGTATTAAATTGCGTTTAATATTAGTGACCTGTTCTGGGTATTAAATTGTGTTTAATATTAGTGATCTGGTTTGGGAATTAAATTGTGTTTAATATTAGTGATCTGGTTTGAATATTAAATTGTGTTTAGTGTTAATCATCTGTTTTGGATATTAATTTGTGTTTAATATTAGTGACCTGTTCTGGGTAATAAATTGTGTTTAATATTAGTGATCTGGTTTGAATATTAAATTTGGGTGATTTAGGAAGCAAAGGTGGCTTTTCAAAGCTGTTCTTTAGAACACACCCAAGCAAAAGTTTTGTTTATCAGAGTTTTTTTCATGAAGAAACAACCAACCTGTTGCAGTATCGCATTTGCACCTCAAGTGCAGGTGTAAATTTCAATTCAGCTAATTGAAAACATGGCTATTCTTAATTATTTTCTTGCAGCTCATTGACATTCACAAGGATCTTGTTGCTGCAGCCCCATAAATATAATATTACTTTACATGTTTTTATTTTGGCACTCAGTTCTCCTCTATTGGCATATTTATAGTCTCCTGTATAAATGAATAATTTTATTTATTATTTATTCATTTGAACTTTGCTGTGTCTGCGTTACTGTACAAGTGTCAGGGCTGGAAGAAACTCTTTTTTTGCTGAGTTTCTTACTTGCCAACCTAATCTTCCAGTTTCACAACACAGGAAAGCAAACCTTTGGATAAACAGATTATTTAGTATTTTATTTACAATATTTCTCCTGTATCAGTGACAGATCAGGGCAATGAGCAGTGTCACTGTACAGAAGTAAAATCCAGCTGGTTTGAGATTAATTATTTTGATGGGGGACGGAACCAAACCCATCAACCCAAAAAAACAAATCAGCTTCCTAAGTAAATCAAATTTCCAGGGCAAGATCTTCCATTCAGTGGGATATCTTTGGAATAATTGTTATTGTATTCCCTGATCCCAGCAAGACAGAGGAAAAGGATTTAAGCTGAGCTTAAATCCTGGAGAATAAAGGTGGGTTTAGTCTCTTCTGGCATCGCTGTGCCCTTGACCTGTTGTGCAAAGCTCTGCCCTGGTGAATTGTCAGAAATGGGCCCAGTGAATCCAGCCAGGATGTTCTTCCCTGTTTTTTTTCCATCCAACTGCCTTTCAAAGCCAGTTTCAGTTCCAGGTCATGGATAGAATCGTGGGGAACACGACTGGATTGTAAGAACTAAACTTTAACAGAGTTCTCCTGAACTTTATGGAGTGTCAATTATATCTTTTCTTTGTCACCGGCCTGTTTTGCACAGGAGATCTTCTGTGTTTTGGGGATCATGGGATGGTGAGACATGGAATATTTGGATTGGGTACCCATTAATATGCCTTAGAGATATGGAATATTAGATTTGGAATATGAAATCTGGAATATGAGCTGTGTAATATTAGATGGAATATGAGATCTGGAATATGAGCTGTGGAATATTAGATCTGGAATATGAAATCTGGAATATAAAATCTGGGATAGGAGATGTGGAGTATTAGATATAGAATATGAGATGTAGAATATTAGATCTGGAATACGATATAATGGAATATGAGATATGGAATATGAGATGTTGAATGTTAAATCTGGAATATGGGATATGGAATACAAGATATGGGATATGTCATGGAATATGAGATCTGGAATATAAAATATGGAATATTAGGGGATATTAGGTAAGGAGTATGATCTCTAGAATATGATATCTGGAATCTTAAATCAGGGATATGAGATCTGGAATATTAGACATGGAATATGAGATCTGGAATATTAAATCTGGAATATGAGATATTGAATATGAGATTTGGAGTATGAGCTGTGGAATATTAGATCTGGAATATGAGCTGTGGAATATTAGATATGGATATGAGATCTGCAATAGAGCTATGGAATATTAAATAGGGAATATGATATATATATAATACAAGATATGGAATATGAACTCTGGAATATTAGATATAGAATATGAGATATGGAATATTCTATATGGAAAATAATATATGGAATATGATATTTGGAATATTATATATGGAATATGAGCTGTGGAGTATTAGATATAGAATGTGAGATCTGCAATATGAGGTAGGGAATATTAGATATGGAATATGAGATCTGGGATACGAGATTTGGAATATTAGCTAGAGAATATGGGATCTGGAATATGGGATCTGGGATATGGGATCTGGAATATGAGGGAATATTAGATGTGCATTATGAGATCTGGAATATGAGGTCTGGAATATGGAATCTGGGATATGAGATCTGGAATATTTGATAGAGAATATGAGATATGGAATATAAATAAGGAATATGAGATCTGGAATATTATATAGAGAATATGATATCTGGAATATGAGATCTGGAATATGAGATATGGGATATAAGATCTTTAATATGAGATGTGAAATATTAGAGAATATGAGATCTGGAATATTAGAGAATATGAGATGTGGAATATGAGATCTGGAATATTAGACTGGAATATGAGATCTGGGATATGAGATCTGGGATGTGAGATCTGGGATATGAGATGTGGAATATGAGATCTCGGATATGAGATTTGGAATATTAGACAGAATATGAGATCTGGGATATGAGATCTAGGATATGAGATCTGGGATATGAGATCTGGGATATGAGATTTGGAATATCAGATAGAGAATATGAGATGTGGGATATGAGATCTGGAATATTAGAGAATATGAGATCTGGGATATGAGATGTGGGATATGAGATGTGGAACATTAGATCTGGGATATGAGATCTGGGATATGAGATCTGGAATATTTGATCTGGAATATTAGACAGAGAATATGAGATCTGGGATATGAGATATGGGATATGAGATCTGGAATATTAGACAGAGAATATGAGATCTGGGATATGAGATATGGGATATGAGATCTGGAATATTAGACAGAGAATATGAGATCTGGGATATGAGATATGGGATATGAGATTTGGAATATTAGACAGAGAATATGAGATGTGGAATATGAGATCTGGGATATGAGATCTGGGATATGAGATTTGGAATATCAGATAGAGAATATGAGATGTGGGATATGAGATGTGGGATATGAGATTTGGAATATTAGACAGAGAATATGAGATGTGGGATATGAGATCTAGGATATGAGATGTGGGATATGAGATCTGGAATATTAGATATGGAATATGAGATGTGGGATATGAGATCTAGGATATGAGATGTGGGATATGAGATTTGGAATATTAGACAGAGAATATGAGATGTGGAATATGAGATCTGGGATATGAGATCTGGGATATGAGATTTGGAATATCAGATAGAGAATATGAGATGTGGGATATGAGATGTGGGATATGAGATTTGGAATATTAGACAGAGAATATGAGATGTGGGATATGAGATCTAGGATATGAGATGTGGGATATGAGATCTGGAATATTAGATATGGAATATGAGATGTGGGATATGAGATCTAGGATATGAGATGTGGGATATGAGATCTGGGATATTAGACAGAGAATATGAGATGTGGGATATGAGATGTGGGATATGAGATCTGGGATATGAGATGTGGGATATTAGATCTGGGATATGAGATGTGGGATATGAGATCTAGGATATGAGATGTGGGATATTAGATCTGGAATATGAGATCTGGGACATGAGTTGTTCTGGCACAAGTTCCCAGAGCAGCTGTGGCTGTCCCTGGATCCCTGGCAGTGTCCAGGGCCAGGTTGGACACTGGGCTGGGAGCAGCCTGGGATTGTGGAAGGTGTTGGGGTTGGAATGAGATGATTTTTCAGGTCCCTTCCAACCCAAACCATTCCATCAATCCCTGTTTGGGAGAGGATGATGTGGGAGGACACAAAACCTGCAGTGAATTCTGAGAGGTTCTGGAACCCCCAGGTCTGGGAGATCATCAGGGATTATCTGTGAGGAGAAACAAACCGTGATCAGTACAAAACACGGGAATTTGGCTGTGGAATATTGCATGGAATGAGCTCTGGGAAACCTGTAATTAATTTTTTTTTCTTTCTTTCTGTCACCATTATATAATAAATGTAATTTGAATTTTTTACATGCTTCAGGACATGGAAACTAAGGTAAGCAGTTGAATAGGGAAACAAGGGAAAATCTTAACTTTTTCAAGTATTCCTTGGGTGTTTGCTAAAAACACCCAAAAAATTAATCTTGACAAAGGGAATCAAGTCTTGTATCTGTACAATATGCGGTGTAATTATTTTAATGACCTTTATTAGATAATTATTAATCACTAAAGATATTTTATTAAAAAATTATGAACCTGGAAAGTATTTGCATTGATAATTTAGATGTTAAATCCTTCATAGCTTGTTAAAAAGTCACTTGTGTGCTATTTACACTGCAGGACTTTCAGCTTTATATATTTTTAATAAATTCCTCTGTGCATGTGTGCATTTTAAATGTAATTTCTAATTTTTAATGAGTCCCCTTAATCCTAGAAAATGGGAAATACTGCAGATGAAAAGCCAAAAAACATCAATTTGCTGGGAGCGGTGTCTCTTAAAAAACCACTCAGGTCATACTAGGATTGAAAAGATAAATATTTTAAATTATTCTGTATTATTTTAGAATATTGGACATGGGAGTCACCCCATGGTCAAGTTTTTAAACTTAGTGGATGGTTCAACCAATCTGGGATTTTTCCAGAGGAGTGATTGCTAATTAAAGAGGACAGGAGAGTTTTGGATGCACTTTTTAGCAAATACATAAAAGGATTTTGTTCTTCCCAAGTAGCCACCTGTTTAGAATTAGATTTCCCTGAGTTTAGAAGTGATTTGCCAAGTTAATTCAAATTAAAAAATAAAAATAAATCCCAGCTTGATGCATTCTGGTGACATTTCCAAATCCATTTGGGCCAGAGCTGTTGTGGAGGGAAGGAAAAAGCCCAGAACTGTGGATAATATCCTTGATTTAATATTTTTATTATTGTGTTCCCTTTTTTTAGGCCAGGCAGCTGGAAGAGAAGGACAGGGAGCTGAAGAAACACGATGCCTACTACAAAGAGCAGCTGGCTCGACTGGAAGAGAGGGTAAAACGTTTTTTTTTTTTCCTTTTTAATGGACATTATTTCCCCTTCTTTCCCCTTTCTGCTCATTTCTGCTGCTGGTTATATTTACATGACTTTTTTAAGGAAAAAAAAATTAAAATTCTGGCCGGAGGGGTTATTTTTGCATTGCTGCTTCTGTTTCTGGCTTAATATTGCCAAGGTGGAAGGTTTGATGGGAGAATATTTGTTTTCTCTGCTAACCAAGTTCTCACATTTGCTGTGGGATTTCATCTGTCACGGTAATTACAGACAGAAAAATGAAATAATGAGGTTATTTTATACCAACGCTGATGAAGAGCCAGTGGAAGTGAAGAAGTGTCACCAAGCAAAATAATGTAAATTAAAATAACAACCAAAAAAAGCGAAGTGTGAAGGGACACAGTGAATTTCTGCTTTCAGTGGGTGGAATTAGTGACTCCTCCATCAGCACACGGAGAGTTTAATTTTAATTCCAAGTTTATACCATGTTTAAAAAGCACTTCTGTGTCTTTATCTCATCACAGACTTGAAATTAAACTGCAGAGAGCGGCTTGGGAAGCTGTGGGACTTGCTTACAGTGGCTTAACATATTGCTGTTAACATTCCTAATCTTTACAGGGTATTATTTTATAGGATGTTAATTTCAAATAATTACTGCTGTCATCATTTCCTGGCTCCCAGGTTGGTTGTAACCTCCAGCCTGAATACATTTGCCTCCTTTACCCTTCTGCCTTCTTCCTGAGCTTATATATTGGTGATTAAATCGGATTTTTTTTTGTTGGTTGGCTGGGAAAATTATTAGTGAGATACATATTCATTGATGCAGCTTAGCAGGCCAGAAGAAAACCCCTTGTTTTTCAGGATTAGGAGGAAGAACATGTTGCATGAATTATCAGTGTGTGTAATTGGGCTTAATGAATATTTTAAATCGAGGTACATCCAATACCATCTCGGTGTTTTGTCCTCCCTTTTTGAAGGTGACATTAATGAAGTGCCACGTTCTTGGCAATGAGAAAGAGTTTGAAAAGATGAGGGGAAATCAGTTTAATGATTCTAAATTGGTGCATTATTTAAACATCTAAAAATTAAGATACTTCACCAAAAAACTCCACAGAGCACTTTTCTTTTTCTCCAGGCTTGATGTTAGAGGAAAAAGCTGCAGTGGGATTTTATCCAGACTGAATTTTATCCAGGCTAATTTTTATCCAGACTGATTTTTACTGGGGTGGTTGTAGCTGTGCTTTCAGTGTGGAATAATTCATGGCAAAGGATGTCTGATAAACCATGGATTTTGGACAGCTTTTTCTTTGACCCTTTTTTATCTTTAACATCTTTTTAGATCTTTTTTCGTGGTCATTTTTCACATTCATGTAGGTCACTGGTGCAATGGCTTCACTTGCTTCTGTTAGAGTATGTGTGTAAATACATTTTTGTGCTGTGCAAGGGGAGATAATGAACTTTAAATATCTTTATTTGAGTCCTGCTGGAATGCCATCCCCTGGGGATGTGAAATAGGAAATTCTGCCATCTCTTGGTTTCTCTGCTTGCCTTGGAAATCCCCAGGACTGCAGCAAGCTCTGAATTCCTTGTTTTATATTTTATACCGTGGGTGATGTTTGCTCTGTGCTCAGAGTGGAGTTTTTGTGGTACCAAGCCTTGGCTTTCCTTTCTGCCTCCTTATTTGTGAGGTAAAATCTGCTTTTCCAAGCTGTCATCCAGTTTGTCATCAAGGTAAATTTTCATCTCTCTCCTACACAAAAAAAGTGCTGTTCCAGCTCTGAGAGGAGCGAATTCTGTGTTCCAAATCTGCCTTGGAAATTCTTCAGAGAGGTGGAGATTGCAGAGTGAAAACCTGGACAAGCAGAGGGGTCACAGCTCCTGCAATCCCACCTTCCCCAAGGCTGAGCTCTGCAGCCCTCACTGGGGTTACCTGTGAGCTGCTGTGCTGGGAATTCTGAAAATTGAGCTGGAAATAGAGCTTTAAAAAAAAGAGAAAAAAAAAAAAAAAAGGAAAGTGTGGAAATGCCAGAGCATGAATGAAACGAGGCTGGTTTGTTGTTCCTGAACTCGTCCTGATTTCAGTGCAAGGTGCACAGAGACAGAGCACGGGCTGCTCAGCAGAGGGAAGTTTAGAACAGGAGGTGGGGTGGGAGCAAGTGGAGCTCAGAGAATTAATGTCAGGATGAAGAAACGTTCAATCCGAGTCTGTCACCTGTGACAAAGAATGCTAATTACAATCTCAGATCATTCCCACATCAAATAAGCACACTTTAAAAACACTTCAGTTATGCCTATGTGGTATTTCTGGCTGTTGCATCATGGAATGTCAGAGCTCATCTCGATGATTAATTGGCTTTTTGATTATTTAGCCTTTTCAATTAGAAGCTTCATATTTGTGTTCTTCAGTGCTGCTGAAAAAACAATGCAGACGTTGATAATAAAGGGAGATGACAACAGAACAGATTAGTGTCAGCACAGCGTGCTCCTTATGGAGAAAATTATCCATATTCAGTGCCAGATGAAGCCTGTCAATTATAAAATATTTCAGTGACTGAGGGAAGATGCTCAACCTTTACAGGGTATTAATACAGGACAAAATCACTGTGCACAAGTGACAGCTGCGATAGTAAAACATCAACAATTCCATTCTCCAGGGGAATAACTGTTCATAAATTTGGTTTATGTGCTAAAAACCTTTTGATACTTCCCCAAAACCCAGCAATTCCCCTAACAGCTGCCAGTGTTTCTAGGTCAAAGATAGCACATAAGCTATTAGTTATTACATGCTCCACAGCAGCAGAGCAATAGCAGAGAGTTTACCAAAGCAGTTAAAGAACAGCCTTCCCTTCCCCTGCTCTGCCTGGGACGTGCAGCTGTGATTGAGGTGTTCACACCTAAAGCTGGGAGGGCAATTTGTCACTTTTTCATTGTCCACCTAAGGGATGGACATGGTTCTTGACTACAGCAGAACCCAGAGATAAATGTGTGCTGAAGTCACAGAGTTTTGTGTGCCCCACGCCATGTTCATTATTGAAGAGGGGATTCAAGGTCCTGCACAGGGGTCAGAGCAATCCAAGCACAAACCCAGGCTGAGGGGAGAGCAGGATGGAGAGCAGCCCTGGGGGAAGGATGTGGGCATTTTGGTGAATGAGAAGGTGGGCAAGACCCTGATGGGCACTGAGAGCCAGAACCTCTCGTGGGCAGCAGGGGAGGGAAGAGGGGATTCTGTCCCTGTGCCCCTCTCAGGTGAGACCCCACCTGCAGAGGTGCCCCAGCCCTGGGGACAACAGCAGCAGCACCTGGAGCTGCTGGGGACAGTCCAGAGGAATCCATGGAGCCAGGCTGGGAGAGCTGGGGGTGCTCACCTGGAGAGGAGAAGGATCCAGGGAGAGCTTCCAGCACATTCCAGAGCCTGAAGGGGCTCCAGGAGAGCTGAGAGGGACTGGGGACAAGGGACAGAGGGACAGGACACAGGGAATGGCTTCAGAGTGTCACAGGGCAGGGATGGATGGGATCTGGGGAAGGAATTCCCAGAGCAGCTGTGGCTGCCCCTGGATCCCTGGAATGTCCAAGGCCAGACTGGACATTGGGAGGAGCCTGGGACAGTGGGAGGTGTCCCTGCCCATGGATGGGGTGGCACTGGGTGATCCTGAGGGTCTTTTCTAACCCACGCCATTCTGTGGCTCTCTAAGGGGACAATAAATTTGTTTTGGAATAAAGAAGAGCCCCAGTGTGAAATCAGAGCCCTTTTTCAAGGAATGCCATTCCTACCCTGTGTGCCACATGCTCAGGATCTCTGTCTGTCCTTACTCCCTTCCCTGTAGTTGAAGCTGTTCCATTCCTGGTGTTTGTAGGAAAAGCTGTTGATACCTTCACTGTCTTGTCCCTGTAATTCCAGTGGAGAGGAGCAGTATTTTTTTGCCTGGTTTCAGTGCCAGTCCCCAGCCCCAGTGTCCATGGACTTTATTCATGACCAGCTCTGCATCTCCAGTGTCCCCATCAACACTTGCACATGATTTTCATGCAGAGCAGCTGAATCCCAGTTTTCCTTCACCCCTTTGCTTGTGCCTTACAACATTTTTTCTGAAGGACACACGACCCTCTCCTGCTTCTCACTGTCGTTTTGGCATCCCACAGACACTCAGTGAGCTGTGTCTGCTCCTGCTCTGTCTCTGAGACTGATGGGACTCCCCAGTTCCAATTTCCTCCAGCAAACCCAGCTATTTTCATGTTGCACTACTTCCTAATGCTAATACGCATCATTAGGAGAATCCTGCCCCAAGTCATGGCAGCAGAAGGAAATTAATTTTAATACCCTGCTGTATGACACAACTACTTAGTTTATCAGTGTGAATGAGCAAGATATGGATCCTCATATTAATCATAATATTTTCCGCTGGAGCCAAGCTCCTGTGTTTCCTAGAAACACTTTCAAGTGTTGAGCAGTTTGCATGTGGATGTGGTTGTGGGGTGAGGTGATAGGATTATCCTGGAGCACAAATCTGAGGGGTGGCTCAGGGGGCTGGGAAAGGGGGAAAAGGGGCTCAGGGGGACTTTGTGGCTCTGCACAAGTTCCTGCCAGGAGGGGACAGCCCTCCCTTGGGCTCTGCTGCCAGGGAACAGGAGGAGAGGGAACGGCCTCAGCCTGGGCCAGGGGAGGTTTGGAAATTGGGAAAATTCTTTTCCTAAAAGGGCTGTCCCAGAGATGGGAGTTCCTATCCCTGGAGAGATTTAAACAGCTTGAAGATGTGGCACTTGGGGATGTGGCTCTGTGATGATCTCAGAGGGCTTTTCCAGCCTAAGCAATTCCACAATTCTGTGATTCTGTAGGAATTTGGAGGTTTCAGTATTCCCTTGGATTTAGCAGCCTGGAAGTCGCTGCTCTGACAGTTGTTGGCTCATCCCACAGTCCCCACAGCCTTGTGCTGGGGCTGTGGTGGCCTTTGTGTGGGGACATCCCTGCTCCAGAGGGCTCAGTGCAGGATCCCAGCCTGGGAATTCAGACATTAAGTTCAGGAAGTGTTGATCCACTCCTCTGCATCCTTTTTTTCCCCTGACTTTAAACGTTGAGGAAGGATTTGCAAATCCCAAGCTCGGCACTTAATTTGGGGATTCTGCTTTCCATGGAGGCTGTCAAGGAGCATTAACCTTAAGGTAAGATGAGCACACAGAGCACAAAGCTCTGAGCTGATGCCACATTCTATCCCAGGTGTTAAATGGTATTATCCATCCTGCTTGCTACAGTAAATAGGATTTTGCTATTATGATGTGTCAGGATTTTCAGAGAAATCAAATTTACTAGACACTAAACTGCCATCCTCACTGCTGAGCAGCTTTATTCTGGGATCTTGTATTCATCCTAATCCTGTTGGTAGGAAATGCTTATACCAATTGTGTGGGGAAATTATAACTTAATGATCTTTTCCTTTTTCTATTCAAGGCTTAGGATGGCCCAACATGCTCTGCAGTGATAGCCCCAGTGCTGAGCTGAGGAGCTGATCTGCAGCTTCCCAGCCAGGAATTGGCTTTTGTGGGAGTTTCTCATCAGCAGAAGTGCTCAGGTGCCCACAATGCCAGCCCCACATTTGTTCAGATGCTTCAGAGCCTTGTTTACCTTTCCAGATCCCAACAACTCAGTAATCAGAAGCTGTTTGCTGGGATTTTTGTGACGTGGAGTTTGCAAGGTGTAGATAACAGAGAGGAGACTGGTACAAAGCAGGATAATAACCACAAACATTTTCATTCCCTACAAGGTAATTTAGCAGTTTCAAGAGTTTTTTTTGTTTCTATTTGTGTTCAGTTATCAGTCTGTTTACTCTTTGTGATCTCACGTGGCTGTGGCAGTGAGAATTCCACGAGCAGAGGACGATTCTGCTCTCACCTCTCATATTTAGGAGTCTGTATTTGCCAGAGCAAACATGTTTACTCTCCCCACGTTTGTGTGCATTCCTTCACACGTTCCAAAGCCAACTAGCAGGGATGTAGGTGCGTGTTTGAAGACTCGAGGCTGGATCCAGCCAAGTAGGAAATTATTTTGGCTGATGAGCACTTAGGGAAGAGGCAGGGACAGCTCAACAAACCTGGTGTTCTTGTTCCCAGGAAGGCATGGAATTATTCCAATATTCCCTAAATATCCGTGGTTTGAAGGAAAACAGTTCCATCATTCCCACTCTGCTCCTATTTTTGAGATACTCTGGGTATTTATGTCCTGTTTCTGTTTGCCTGGCTCTATTTCTCCTTCTGTAGCAAATAAATAAATGTATATATGCACACACACACACAGAGTCAATACTCTAACTCTATTTCCAAGCACTTTTCCAATTGAAGCAATAAAATACATTACAGCTTCCATGTGATGAATTCCAGCCACTGCCGTATCATCTCATTGTTAATGAATTGTGTTATTTCTCTGAGCTTAGTGGAGCCTTTTTCCTTTTTAAATGGATATTCAGCTGCCACAGCGACTTCTTGCAGCTCTCCCAAATGGCTGCAGTGGGAGACCCGAGGAGAAAATCAAGATATATTAATTTCTCATTTTGTACTTGGGCCAAGAGACTTTTCGGTGTCTCAGCTCATGTGCTGCACCAGGGAGATAAAAGTAGGAGTTCATCAGACTTTCCCAGTGCTTTGTATTTCCACGTTGCTCCTGAAAAACCACCCTTTCTAGCACTGACCAGAGCGTAATGTTTTTGTCAGTTTAGCATAATAAAGCTGTCAACCCACCCTGTGATCCTGCCAATATTAGAAAATTCCTCTTTTCAGATTTCATTCTGTTTGGGGGACAGAGCTTTTGTTGAATTGCTTCTTGCCTGGCAGGTTGAGATTAGGAAACTTGCTACCAATTACAATATCTGAAACCTCCACCTGATTGACAGCCCAGGCTGGAGTGTTGTATTTAATGCTCTGCCTCCATATCTTGCCCAGCCACAATCATTATTCTGAACAATTCTGGTCTCAGCCTCGATTTCATTTTTTTCCTCCTCATAATCTTTTATTTACCATTTCTGACTAAGTAGCTAAGATGTTTATTATTAAACACACACCTCAGCCATGTGTTTTTCCCCCGAGTGCACCAAAAAAAAAGCAGAACTTCATGTTTGCCATGAAAAATACCTGGTTCAGTCTCATCTTTCACTATCACATATCCAATCAATAGCAAGGCTGAAATGCTGCTTAATAACAAAATGAGGAGTTGCTCCACGCTGAATAGCAGCTATTGATGTTTCTCTAAATGTTTGTTTATAGATTATTTTTCCATTATGAATGTGTGTCTTTACAGAGAACAAAAAAAAAACCTGTGATAACCAATATTCCAGGATTTTTCCTGCTGTGCACTAAGACACCTGATAACTTTTAACATGGAACCACAGTTTCATACAGGTTGTTGCAGGGTTTTTTGTTTATTTATTTTTGCAGCACGTGCAAAAAAAAAAAAAAAAAAGGTTTAAAAAGACTTGTGATTATTTTTTAGTTTTAGTTTATG
>VXBU01017235.1:13960-62261 GCA_013400315.1 Bombycilla garrulus
ACCCCAGTTTCATCCAGGTTTTTGCAGGTTTTTTTTTTTTTTTATTTTTGCCGCACGAAAAAAAAAAAAAAAAAAAAAAGGTTTAGAAAGATTTGTGATTATTTTCTAGTTTTAGTTCATGGAAAAAGATGACTTAATTCCATGTTTTTATTTTGGAAGAATTAGCACAAGTCCAAGGGGTGATGGTATCTGGATGGAAACTGATAACTCAGAGCCCTGGAGCTGGGATGTGTTTCTAGAATCACGGACTAATTTGGGTTGGAAAGGACCTAAAAGCTCATCCAGCTCCACTCCATGCCATGGGCAGGGACATCTCCCACTGTCCCAGGCTGCTCCCAAACCATCTGGGGATGCTCACATGGAGAAGGGAAGGATCCAGGGAGAGCTTCCAGCACATTCCAGGGCCTGAAGGGGCTTCAGGAGAGCTGAGAGGGACTGGGGACAAGGGACAGAGGGACAGGACACAGGGAATGGCTTCAGAGTGGAAAAGGGGAGATTGGGGTGGGATCTGGGGAAGGAATTCTTGGCTGGAATTCCCAGAGCAGCTGTGGCTCTCCCTGGATCCCTGGAATGCCCAAAGCCAGGTTGGATGGGGCTTGGAGCAGCCTGGGACAGTGGAATCCCAGTGAGGCCAAGTTTATCCAGCACCAGTCACTTTTGGAGTCAAAATTCCAGCCTTGCCCCAGCCAGCCTTGGTGACCGTGGGGTTTTTTTGAGTGTAGCTTCATCTGCACTTTCCCCCTTCTCCTTCTTATGGAGAAAAAAAAAAAAGCTGTCACGAGAGGGAAGTGTTTTAAATAGGCAAAAAAGGAACAAACTGAAGGGATTTTTTGAATGTTAAAAGCTGTGTTTATCGCTTTGCATAGGATGTGGCAAAATGTTTTAACATATGGGGAGTTAATGAATAAGCAGCTTTCGCTTCACCCGGGTCTGTTCCCTCCTCCCACCACCTTCCCATCACGAGCTGAAGTTTGGGAACAAATAACTGTGCTAAGTTAGTGCTGGATTCAAGCAGCCCTCAGGGAGGTGCTTTGCAGGATTTCTTAGCCGAGATAACAGAATTAGGAATGATTACAACTCTAAATTGAAGTGACCATTCCCCTGTGCTGGCCTTGCTGAGGGACCTCAAATCCTGAGGCAACTCTGGGCCTGTCAGGATGAGGAAATCCCTGAGGGGCTGGAGGTGTCCAGGGAAGGGAACAGAGCAGGGAAGGGTCTGGAGAATTCCTGAGGGAGCTGGGAAGGGTCTGGAGAATTCCTGAGGGAGCTGGGAAGGGTCTGGAGAATTCCTGAGGGAGCTGGGAAGGGTCTGGAGGTGCTCAGGGAGTTGGGAAGGGGCTCAGCCTGGAGCAAAGGAGGCTCAGGGGGACCTTGTGGCTCTGCACAAGTCCCTGGCAGGAGGGGACAGCCGGGGGGATCGGGCTGTGCTCCAGGGAACAGGGACAGGAGGAGAGGGAACGGCCTCAGGGGAGCCTCAGGGGGGATTTTAGGGGATATTCCTTCATGGAAAGGGCTGCCCACCCTGGCAGAGATGGAGTTCTCATCCCTGGAGGGATTTCCAAGCCCTGTGGATGTGGCACTTGGGGACATGAGGCAGTGGTGGCCTTGGCAGTGCTGGGAATGGCTGGACTCGATGATCTTAGAAGCTTTTCCAACCTGAATGATTTTATGATTAGAGGAAAACAGTCCCTTTTTATGCCTAAGCATTAGTTAGTAATTATTCTCATTAGAAAGCAATAATGTTTATGAGAAATTACCCTTTTTTAATAAATTGTAAATAATCCTGCAAACCCAATGGCTGAAATCATGGAATCATAGGAGCACCATTTATTACAAGAAGACTCACTGCCTTCATTTTCACTGCTGTCACTCTGAGTGATATTTTAATTCTTCCTGCCCCTAAAAATAGTCCAGTCCCATAACTGATAGATAAATTAGAGAATCCCCAGGAAGTGCTGCTGAATGTGTCTGTTTGCCAGCACAATAAATGCAGAAGGCAATAAATGTCCTCTTACATCAAGAGGAGGCGGGTAATGAGTAAATGATGGGAAAAGGGATTTTGAAAATAAATGATCAATCCAATCTAAGTTGAAAAACAATTTATTAATAACTTGGCCTTCAGTGGGAGAGAAGGATTTGTGCAGCCAGAGGAGCTGGAGATGGACCACTGACATCTGGCAGCGATGGATTTTTGGGAAGTTGATTTTAGGTTTATGAACAATAAGCTGTGATTTAGACCCGGCTTTTTCCATCTGAGTATTGCTGGCTCACCTTTGTGTTACAGGAAAAAAAAAAGAAAAATTATTTAATTTTTGTTTCTGTAATGTAAGCACAGAGGATGCTGGGTTTGGGGAAAGCTTTGTGTAAAGGATCCAGCTCTTACAATACCTGAGGAAATCTGGGCTCTGCACCACGTCCTGCTCTGGTTTTATCATTTTTCCACCTCATTTTGTTGTGCTTTTCATGTGCAGGAGGTCAAGCCCTGCCCAGGAGCTGTTGTGTCCAGTGGCAACATCCTTGAAATCAGGGAGAGTCTGGCCAGAGTGAGAGCTGAACTAAAATCCTGGGATGTGACCCCGTGCAGAGAGAAGAGAGCTGTACCAGTTCTTTCTGACATCATTTGTGATCCAGCTCTGGCCAGCCTGGGCCACAGGAAGGAAAGTTTAAGTAAAGGTTTTTCTTCTGCCTTGAGAATTCACTACAGAAAGGCAGAATTCTGTATTTTTTTTGTTCTGTGAAACTCCCTTGAAACTGAAACAATAAATTTAAACCTGGGAGAAGGAACTTTTATTAAAGATGATCAGAGGGAGTTATAGGAAGAAAATGGGAGGAAATAGAGAAGAGAGGAAATCAGAGTAATGGACTTGGTGACAAGCCTAGTGACAACTTCTTTGCAGCCAAATATTTGCTTTAAAGAGCAAAACCAATTGGTCTTGGGCACTGCAAATTTCCTTTAAAATCTCTGACTCCCCATTCCTTCAGAGGAGATGAGATGGCATCAAGTTTCTGTATTTGTGAGATCCTCCTGGAAAAATAATGTGTCATTTTTACACTAATCCTTGCAAGGTGCAAGTTTCTTCTCTTTTTAATTCTGCTGTAACTTTTTCCACCCTCTTTGTGGGTTCTGTGTCTGACCCCAGCTGGGTGTGAAATAGGCCCAGCTCTGCTCGGCTGAGCTCCTTGTTGCTCTTGGTTTTAATTGGGAATTTGACACAGCAGAAGTGGATGAACCCTCAGAGCTGGGACTGGGGACGGAAATGACCCTTTGAAATTCAGAAATGCTGGTGCTGGTGGCTTGTTCAGCCCCTTCAGCGTGTCAGGGAGAAATGAAAGTTCCCAGATCTCACTCCTTTGGAACCAAAAAGCATTTTCATACCTGAGAGCTGGCACTTTTCAATGCAGCTCTATTCACATGCATATTGCTGTGCCTCAAAAGGCCTTTCCTTTTGAAACAGGGGAGGATAATCGTGTTTGAAATCAGGAGATGCTCTCCTGCCACTTTAGAAATCTTTATTTTATCCCTCATGTTAGAAATCTTTATTTTTTCCCTCATGTCAGGCAGTTTAACCCTTTGCAGACCATAATCACTCAGGAAATTTATGCACAGGAAAACACCAAAGCAGAGCTGTGGTAATTGGGAAGCAAATCCAAATGAACCATAGCAGAGGAGTTCAAACATTTGTGTGATTCTCAGAAGAAAATTATGATTGTTTTAGAAGTCTTACCTTAATAAAGTGAGATTGTTTTTCATATCTGGTACCACTTTAAATCCAGTTGAGAGATTTTTTTCCTGCAACAAAAATTGTATATATTTAACAGCTTAAAGGCCAAAGAAGATACTCCCTGTTTCCCACAGACTGAGACAATAATGCAGAATATTTTCTGCTGTTTGGTACCATATGTGTTTTGAAAAGCACTGCAGATAACTTTTGTTCCATGCCAGCTCTGATGTCTGTTCCTGCCAAGCTTCCTGTGGATTTCAGGAGTTCAGAGAATCGTGGAATCAGAATGGTTTGGGTTGGAAAAAACCTTAAAGCTCATCCAGTTCCAACCCCAGGGACACCTTCCACCATCCCAGGGTGCTCCAAGTCCCATCCTTGGACACTTGCAGGGATCCAGGGGCAGCCACAGCTTCTCTGGGAAATCCCTGCCAGGGCCTCACTGGAGCTGCTTCTGTTTCATCCCTTGGGAAATTCACCATTTTTTTCACTGCCTCACTTGCAGCAGGCAAGAGAAGAGCAGAGGAACCATCCAGATATTGAGTGAATTGTCAGCTGAATTCTGTACCAGGAGGCAGCACACAATATCCAGAGACAGGAGTTAAAACGTGCAGTTTTTTCCTGTAACCATTTTATTCAGCAGCTTGTGAGGGCGTGATTTTGAATGATTATTTACTCATTTCTGGCACTCCTTGTCTGATTTGTGTGCATCCTACTTCCCTTTATGGATCTGATTCCAGCTTTTGGGATGGGGAATTGTTTTTTGTATCGGGCAGCTCCTGTTTCACCTGGATTTGCTGGGCAGTGCAGTGAAACAGCAAAATGCAGGTTACAAAACTGAATATTAGGGACTGGTTAGACTGAAATACCTCGTGCATCAGATCTCAGCAAATCCTACTTTGTGGTATTTGCAGCAGCGTTAGGGGCTGGATGTGTGTGTGGCTTTATGGGATTACAACAATAATATGAAGATTTCCCCTTTTTTTCTCATTCCCATCTCCTGCTGGTTTTTGGTTTTGAGAGCTTTGCATTCAGCAGGTGAAGCTGGAAGAGGACACAACACACCAAAAAAAACACAACTTTTTGGCAGCTCTGGATTGGTCTGTAAAGAGGAGGGGAGGGAATTGTGCCCCTCTCAGGTGAGACCCCACCTGCAGAGCTGCCCCAGCCCTGGGGACAACAGCAGCAGCACCTGGAGCTGCTGGGGACAGTCCAGAGGAATCCATGGAGCTGCTCCAGGCTGGGAGAGCTGGAAATGTTCCCCTGGAGAAGGGAAGGATCCAGGGAGAGCTTCCAGAACATTCCAGGGCCTGGAGGGGCTCCAGGAGAGCTGAGAGGGACTGGGGACAAGGGACAGAGGGACAGGACACAGGGAATGGCTTCAGAGGGGGAAAAGGGAGATTTGGGTGGGATCTGGGGAATTGGGAATTCCTGGCTGGGCTGGAATTCCCAGAGCAGCTGTGGCTGCTCCTGGATCCCTGGAATGTCCAAGGCCATCCTGGACACTGGGATCACTCTGGGACAGTGGGAGGTGCTCCTGCCCATGGATGGGGTGGAATAAAATGAGCTTTAAGGTCTCTTCCAACCCAACCCATCCTGAGATTCTTTAAGAAGAAAATCAAAGTTGTTTTGGAATAAGGAAGAGCCAAGGTGTGAAATCAGAGCCTTTTTTCTGGGAATGCCATTCCCAGTGTTCCCGACCTCAGGATCTCAGTCTGCCCTAACTCAGTGCAGTTCCCTGTAGCTGAAGCTGCTCCATTTGCTGTGTTTAAATAAAAAACTCCTGATATCTCTTCTCCCATATCCCTCTAATTCTACTGAGTAGGTGCTATAATTTTTGACTTTATACTTCCAAATAATTCCTCTTCAGCTGAACACGCCCCATGAAACAAATCCAGCCCAGACTGTATTCATTGCACCTCTCAAGCAGCTTTCATGAGCCTCCTTCCTTTTCAAGACTTTCTGCTGCTCCTGTCACTGAATTTTTTGGAAACTTTCTTTAATTATATGTTTAAAATAATGTGCAGAACGCTGATGATTTGAGAATCTCTTGTGGCTGAGCAGGCAGGAGTTTTTCAGTGGGATCTCAACTGAGCAAAACAAAATAAGGCTGTGTATAGGTGAGATGAATTATTGGATAATAGTAGAGGTTGGGCTTCCCTTTGTTAGAGAATGTGCAGAAATTGGAGTTTTTAAAAGGCTTTTTTAAAAGCAGTAAATGACCCTTTTAAATTCACCAAACATCAGTGATTTTTTTTCTTTGAATTGTTGCCATGAACTGACAGGAGATTATTTCAGGTACTTGTAAAATTGAAAGAACTTCATGAAAAACTGCAAAATCCTTACAAGACCTCTGCTTTTATGTTGGAAAATCAAGTGTAAAGTGCTGTGTGTGTTTGTACCATGAAGTATGTGGGATATTTTTGAAGTGGGAGTTTCACCAGTGGTTGACAGAACAAGGATTTAGTGCCAGTGTTTGAGGGGACATTTAATGTCTTTTTACTGCAGTAGTTGATGCAATTAAAACTTTTCAGACATCTGAACCTCTTTTTATGTGACTGAGTTTAGTGGCAGTGTTTTACTCCTCTTCTTGCCCATGCTTTAAGAATTTGAAGACAGAATTAATGGGAAATTTCAGGGTGCAGGTGCCATCAGTACAATTTCTTCTGGCAGGAATTCCTGGCAACCCCAAAAGTCCCACCCTGTGCCGGAGAGCATTGTCCCTATGAAGTAATTCCAGATTTTATAGTAGCAAAAGGGATTTTTCTCCTATAGCTGCCCAGATCAAAGATGTGGGAGCTTTTGAGAGTCACTTTGGAGAGAGAAAGAGGAGAAAAACTATTGATTATATCAAGTTCATCCTCAATGCTCTCATACTTTATAAAGTAAAATACAAAAATCCAAATTTACAAGTATTTCCATATATTTTCAGACAGCTGGGGAATCAGTAGAGAGATGGAATTTATCCAACTGGACCTGTTGCTGTGAGGAGTGAAGGAGAATTGTAAATAATCGTGGTTGTGTTCGTGGCTTTTTGAAAGAACTGCAGTGTGGAATTCTACTGTCAGTTGTGAGGTGTCTTTTGGGCATAGCACAAGTTTTTAACAGAGCTTTTGTGGGTCTAAATGATGGTGGTTTTGTAAATCTCACAGTGGTTTGGGTTGGGAGGGACCTTAAAGCCCATCCAGTTCCATGGCAGGGACACCTCCCACTATCCCAGGGTGCTCCAAGCCTCCTCCACCCCGGCCTTGGACACTTCCAGGGGTGAATCCCATCCTAAAAACACAAATTCCAGCATGGATACAGGCACTGGCAGACAGGGAAATGTTGAATTCACAGATTTTACTACAAGAAATGACCGTGCTAATGGGACAATGTGTGTGACACGAAGTGCGTTCACAAAAACAACTGAAAGTTGTCTTTGCCAGGGCAGGGAGGGACAAGGTGGAATGTCTGGAGAAATGCAGGTGTGCAGCACAATGGAACACAGAATGGGAAAGAAAAACAAAGGTTACAGTGGAAAAAAATCCATCAGTGAGACAGAGCATCCCACAAATACCTGTGGGATGGCTGAAATGCAGAATAACAGCTCTGGCTTCAGTGGAGCACTGAGATGGGAATGGGCAGTGGGAATAAACAGAACCCGTGAGGAATTAAGAAAAAAGGAGCTCAGGAAAGAGTGAGAATCATCTCCAGAGGTCACAAAACACAAATCAGGAAGGTTTGTAGGAGTCTGTGTTTGAATTATTTGGCCTCGTGTATCATCCAGCCGTAGGAATTTTGTGGATTTTGCCTTATTGAGAGCAATGATGTGACTTTTGAAACTTCCAGATCAACGGTTTTGGTGCTGATAATTCCACTGTGTCATGCTTTCAATTTCCCAGGGCCTGGAATTTGTCTGAGCAGGCTTTTAGGGAGAACCCACCTGCCTTAGTGGTGGCTGCTTTTCCTTCAGGATGCATTTTCTGAGCTCAGTGGGTCTGGGATCCACACTGGGAAAAGCACTGAGAAATCCTCACATTACTTGGATTTAAACATGCTCAGAGCTTATTTCCTTTCTTGCTTCACTAAATTAAAGCTGAGCAGAGTTCTCCATCTAATCTGAGTGTAAAATACAAGTTTGCTTGGATTCAGGTGTTGATAACTCATTTAAACAAATACCTACATTGTTTTTCCTCAGGGATTTTTTATATCCTCAGCATTTTTGTTGTACCAGTGCTGATACTCACTGCTCTCACCTGGTGCTCAAAGCAGCTGCCAGAAACCATCCTTGAAGTTCTTCAGTTGCTTCACCATCACCAAAACCTGGTACTGATGTGTAGATTTTTACAATTTACCTCATGTTGTAGCAGCATCAGCTATCAAGTCAGTTGATACCAGATTTTCTGCCTTTTCTTGTGGCTGTTTTCCCTTGGATCATGAACTTTGCACTGTGAAAAATCTGCTCTCCACATTCACCCCCCACTTTGCTCTCCTGCTGATCCCGACCATCAAAATATCACCTGACAGTGAGACCAAAATTCAGAGTATTTGTGGCAGCAAGATTCAAAGAAGTTCATTACTCTGACCAAATGCAAATATGAAAGTGGTTTTGAATATCAAACTCATATTATTTGGATACTGCAGCTCATAATTCCACAAAATGAGAATTTGATAGGATTGATCAAACTGGTTTTTGAGGAAAGTTCCCACAAATACCACCTCAAAAAAAAAAAAACCACAGACAAAACTTTTTAAAGCAGTGAGAGAAACAGCAACAAACCTGTGCCATGACACTTTTGCCAGGGCTATTGGATTGAAAGAGGCAGAATATTTTATAATTTCTTTCAGGAACTTTATTCGTGGTCTCTCTCGGGCTGGCGTGTGAGTGTTATTTGTGCTTTTCAAAAAATGGTAATCTTGCACTCATTATGGCCCGAGGCAGCCAATCTCAGGCAGCAGTGATAGGGGAGATCTAATAAACACAGCTAAACCCAGCTATTTTCCATTGATTTGAAAGAAGACAGAGCTAATCTGTGATTCTTTCTGTTGGGCTGCTGCCACAAGATGAATTTCACCTCCAGCTGCAGAGCAGATTGCACATCTACAAGCCAAAAGAGATTTTCACCCTGATAGCAGATCCGAGTTTCCATATTTATGGAGTTGTTCTGACTGCAAGAGGCCTTGGGGGTGCAAGCACCTGCTCAGAGCAGACTGGTGGGGGCTTTGACAGGGAGATTTTTGGGGGCTTCAAGGCTGGAGACACCACAACCTCTTATGATCCCTGTCCCTTAACTGTCCTTGGAGGGAAGTGCTTTTTGGACCACTTTCATGGGGTCTCTGCCTCCAAAATCCAGAATGAGTTGGAAACAAGTGGTGGTTAAATGGATTTCCCCAGATTTTCTCTGACTTTGAGAGTTCCTCTTAAAATTGTGTCTGCTGAGGAAGGAGGAGCTGCTCTGGAATGGCTGCTCCGGACTCAGCGCTGTCCCTGCTGAAGTTCTGCCAAAACAGCTCCGTGGATGACCTCAAATTGTCTTCCTTTGAGTCTCCAGAACCTCAGGACTTTGTGGGATCATCTGTTCAGGGTGAGCTGAGCTGTGCAGGAATGGAATGGAAGATTTAGGCTGAGCTTGGTGCTGCTGTGGCAAAGCTGTGTGTCTGGAAATGAAATGTGCAGAATGCACAGCTCTGGAATAAAACACTGGAATATCCCTGGAAGTCACAGCTGTTCCTGGATGGGACCTGGGCTGGCAGGAGGTGTCCCTGCCCATGGGACTGGATAATCTGGAAAGTCCCTTCCATCCCAAACCATTCCAGGATTTTAGGACTCGTGCTAGATTAGGTTTGCTTGGAGCTGATGTGATCCCCTGTGCTGTGGTTTTTGCTTTGCATAAACGCCCCATTGGACCAGTTTTAAGAATTTATTCCATCAAAGCAACCAGCAGCAGGAATTTAAAATCCTCATTCCTGTGCTGCCACCTGCACCAACAAAGGGAATTCCCAACTTGGATTTCATGGGCATCACCCCTGGCAGCAGCAATTCTCGTTCCTGTGTGCCTCAAAAACACCACGTTCAATTTTGGGGGGCAAAGCTGCTTTAGGTCTTGGAGAAATAACCCTGCTGGGAAAACATTTAAACCATAAACAGTGACAGGGCTGAGCTGGGAAGGGAAATTTTAAACGGGAATGATTTAAAGGAGGCTTTTTGTCATCAGGAGGGGCCATAAATACAGTTGTGCATTTTCAGGTGCATCTCTAAGGCTGAGCACATTTGTATTAACACCACTACTACAATTACATGCAGATTAGCTGCTTGGCTGAATAGCTGTAAGAACTTGGAATAGATTTGTCCTTTTCACAAAGGTTTTCATTTTCTTTGGCAGCTCTGAGTGTTAACAAATTAGAGATCGATGTTCTAGCAGGGCAGAAAAGTGAACTGAGGCATGGCTGGGGAGAAACTTCAGAGCCATTAATAGTTGCAGTTAAAGGCATTAGTTAGTGGTGCCTGAAAAACAGAGTTGGAAATTCAAAAGAAAAGGTCAAAAATCACTCTCTTTTTTTCCCCCCATTTTTCTGCTGATAACTGAGTTAAATATTTTACCCGCTCGCTGCACTCTGAATATCTTTGCCATCTTTGAATATCACTGAAATCTTTGACAAACACCCAGCATGGAATCAAGCAGACACTGATGGGAGTGAATTTCCTTCCTGCAGGACGTTTGCCAGGCACAGCACCTGTTGCTCCTGTGTTTCATGGAATCACAGCTTGGTTTGGGACCTGAAACCTCATCTCATCCCAACCTGCCATGGGCAGGGACACCTTCCAGGTTTTTGTTTGGGTGGTCTGTGACATTTTCAACACCTTTGGATACTTTTTGGGTTTTGTAGGAACAGGTACTGGGTGGTTTTATGTGTCCCAAATCCTCTCTCCAGTCTGGGACAGCTCAGGCATCTCTTCTGTCACAGGGACAGCCTGACCCAGCTTCTTCCAGGACACAACAGGCAGGGAAAGTTTTCCAGAGGCAGAAAAGAGGGAATTGCACTTGAATTTGAAATAGGGAACTCTAGGAAAGCACCACCTGATATTTTCCTTAGCCTCAGTTTCCTTACCTGGGTGTGCTCTGTAGGCTCAGTCCAAGATCCCAGGTTGCTTCCTTTGCTATTTTTTTTTTCTGTAGGGCTTCACTTTAAGATTAAATTCCCTCTCCCTTCCTTGCAGCCACTTCTCCCATTAATGCACATAAAAAAGTTCTCCTCTGCTGTAGAAGCTCATCCCCTGCTCTGTCCATTCGTCTGTAATCCCTGAGTTGTCCTGAATTTGGTGGAAGGGATTTGTTGGGTCCTTCTCTGAAGGCACCTTTTATGCTGTAGTTCAGGATTGGAAAACTGGTTTGCTTTAGGCAGCTTTGGGGGTTTTATTTTTGGTGTTTCTGTTTGTTTGTCTGGTTTAGGTTTTGGTTTTTTTGGTATTTTGGTTTTTTTTTGGTGGAAAGATGCTCCATTAGAATAGATTTCATAAAAACCTGGTTCTCAGCCCTATTGCAGATCCCAAGAACTTTGCCCCAGTGAGGACAGTCAGTCCCCTCATTAAAAAGGAGTTCATAATAGGATTTAAAAAGAGTAGAAGTCTTAGGAGTTATGTCGATTTGGACATTCTGAGTTTCATCTCTGGAATAAAAACTGCACCAATTGACTGACTAGAGCAGCTGGATCAAATGAGAGCAGTCAGAACTTGTATAAAGAATAACTTATCTAAAAATTCAAGCACAGGCCTGATCTGCTGACATTTCAGAAGAAATTCCCTCATCCATAGATCATTTGGAGGCAGAATGAAGATGCAGTGTTACTTGGGAAGCTGTCTGATGTTAAATGCTTGGTTTTCCATAGCTTATTAAAATCAATTCAGGCACAAATAGAGGCTTTAAATTCAAACGAAAATGCCATCGGAATGGTCATATTTATAAAGCTGTAATTTAATGTAATTTGGAACTGGGGTGGAGACACAGAACAGTTGATGGGTTTATTCTTTTTTTTTGTTCTTTTTTTTCCCCTAATTCCTTCTCTCTCCGCTCACTTGCTGGCAGTTCCAAAGATGAAACATGACTGGATGTTTTCAAGTTTATTTCTTCTAATCTTGACTTTTTCTCTGTGGTCCAGAGGAGGCTCCAGAGCTGCTGCAGGGCTGGATTCAGGCTGGGAGAGCTGGGGGTGCTCACATGGAGAGGAGAAGGATCCAGGGAGAGCTTCCAGAACATTCCAGGGCCTGGAGGGGCTCCAGGAGAGCTGAGAGGGACTGGGGACAAGGGACAGAGGGACAGGACACAGGGAATGGCTTCAGAGTGGAAAAAGGGGAGATTGGAGTGGGATGTGGGGAATTGGGAATTCCTGGCTGGGCTGGAATTCCCAGAGAATCCCTGGAGTGTCCAACTCCAAGGATGGGGCTTGGAGCAACCTGGTCAGTCTTGAGTTTGGACTAAAAGAAGTGAAACAATTTCCTTGTGGCTTTGGAAATCTTCTTTAAGGCCCTTCAGATCTGGGGCTCTGTGTCAACAGGATGATTAAAACAAAATGCTCCCTATTACCCACAAATGGCTTCGTTAAAGATCCTGAGATGAAATGGCCACAAGTACAATTAAGGGAGAAAAGAAGCTTAACTGCAGCAGAAATGGATTAAAAAGAGGCACAGAAAACTTCCCAATTTGCCATTCAGGGAGCAGGATAATCTTTGCCTGCCGATGCTTTGAGTCTTTCTTTGGGGGAGGATGAGAAGGAAAGAGAAGTCTTTAAATTAAAAATTCTCCCCTGATTCTCAAAGGTGCCAAACAGCCCAAGCCCTTGGTTCCTTTGGTGGGTGGAGCAGGTGCTGAGCTGAGCTGGAGTCAAGCTGGGCTCATTTTTGTCTTTCCCAGCACTGACTTGAAGCAAAGGGCAGATTTGTCTCCTTTGTATGCAAGTCAAAAGTCTTTTTCTCTTTGTCAAATCAACTGTTAACTACGTAACTATCAAATTTAATTTAAAAAAATTAAATAGATTGCATGAATGTTACTCTCATAATGAATCTATTGAGGGCTTTAAGGGTTTAAAAGCAAGAATTCAATGCCAAAATCAGTCGTGGTCTGTCTGCAATAAAAACAGTTTCACCCCATTTTTAATAAAATAGTGCATATAGGTGAAGTATCTCTGGTGAAATTAAATGAGGGATCTCGAGTTCTCCTGGTTCTTTTGATAATCTTTTTTCAGCTTGCATGACACAGGATCTCTCAGAACTTTCCCTGGTGGCAAATCTGAAGCTTTTCAGCCCAGAGTGAAATGTGTACTCGTGCTTTGAGGTCCCCCATGCAGACAAAACAGTGACCTTCTGAGGGGCTCCAGGAATTTATTTTCTTACACAGACCTTTGAAATCAGAGCTGTCGAGAGAAATAATTCTCCTCTTATTCCTCCAGTTTGAGAAGCTTCTGCTCCCGCTTTCACTCAGGGAAAATTATTTCAGTGGCAAACGTGGTGAAAATACTTGCACCCATGGCCAGATCTCATTTTTCTCTTCCTGACTCACAGCATTACTTATATTTTCCGTGCCTCTGTGTGTGTATCAGGGCAAATTGGATGGATTTAGAATTAAAATTGAAGTTCTTTTTAACTTCTCGTTTCTCTCAGTTCACTTTGAGGGTAGCTCTGGAAAAGGCACCACTTGTTACTCAGATTTACTGCAATATCTTCAATATATTTGGGCCAAAACTGCTGGATTTGGGTTTGAAGGGGATTTTAAATTCATCCAGTGCCAACCCTACGATGGCAGGGACACCTCCCACTGTCCCAGGGTGCTCCAAACCCCGTCCAGCCTGGCCTTGGACACTTCCAGGAATGAGGATAATAAATTTTCCTTTATCTGGAGATGAGGAAATGACGTTACAGCACCATTTTTAATCTGTATTTAGGGAAATGACCACTGCATTTTTATCTGGAGGATTAGGGAGGACTTGGAAAATGAAACTTCACCGCTGGGTTATGGGGAGTTTATCTCTAAAAGAGAATCTGAGTGAATTTCAATAGCAGACCTGTGCCAACAACCAGCACACTTCATCTGTGTTAACAAATGATTTCTTGATAGCTTGTAGGATTAAAACTTCTGAGCATACAGAGCAGCTCAGTTGATCACTTGAACTGCAATTAAAAAGCAGAACAAGTACACCCCGAATATTGTTTTTATGTCAGAAATGCTCCTTCATGCTTGAAAATGAGAAAAAATTGCAATCGATCCTTACAACTGTTGTGTTCATCTTTATTGACCGGGCCAAAGAAAGATAAATGGCAGCTTAAATAAGATCCTAGTCCATGTTGGCCTGGGAGGGGACACGGGGTGATGGAGAATCATTCATCATCTCAGCCCTGCCCCGGTCACGCTCATCTCGTCATGGACTCATCCCATCCCATCCCATCCCATCCCATCCCATCCCATCCCATCCCATCCCATCCCATCCCATCAGGCCTGGCTGGGATTGCTGAATGCTGGGGGGTCAGTGGTGTGAGGAGAATTTCACTGTCATTTGCTCATTGCTGATGATGATTTATGAAGAAATAAATGAGCGCCGGGTTCGTGCAAATGAGGGATGAGGTGTGGGGCTGGCAGTGGTGAGTGCAGCACAGCTCTCTCTGCTCCTGCTGATCCAGCCCTGACCTTTGCCTGCAGTGCCTCTTGCCCAATTTGTTTTCATTTGGGTGAAAATATTAGCCCTGCAATACAATTTTAGCCCTGTCTGGAGCTGGCGTTTTATTCACTGATTTCGGTACGTTTCAAGATTATCATTCACAAGGAAGAAGCTTGGAAGATGAAATCTTTAAATAGGAAGGGAAAATGGTTTTCTTTGCAATTTTTTTGTAGTTGGTGATGCCTCTTTTGGAATTTCAGGAAGTGTTTTTGCAGGAGCTCATAAAATGATAAATATTCCTCAGGACATGTTTACTCACCCAGTGACCACAGACCTGTGTCATCTGTGACTTTTATGAAAGACTGATCTCTCCACTTACAGCCTTTTCCCTTTTTTTTCCCCCTAAAAATGTTTTCATCATATTCCTTTAACATATATCAATGTCTTAAGCTAAACTGCTTTATTTTACCCAAATTAAAATCGGAATGATGGACTGGATCGTGGCATCCATGTGTGTTACGGAATCATGGAATGATTTGTGTTGGGAAAGGACCTTAAAGGACATCCAGTGCCACCCCCTGCCATGGCAGGGGCACCTCCCACTGTCCTGGGGTGATCCAAGCTCATCCAGCCCAGCCTGGGACACTTCAGGGATCCAGGGAAGCCACAGCTGCTCTGGGAATTCCAGCCCAGCCAGGAATTCCTAATTCCCAATCTCTCCTTTCCCACTCTGAAGCCATTCCCTGTGTCCTGTCCCTCTGTCCCTTGTCCCCAGCCCCTCTCCTGGAGCCCCTTCAGGAGCTCTGAGCTCTCCCAGAACCTTTTCTCCTCCAGGGTGAGAAATCCCAGCTCCCTCAGCCTGACACAAGTTAAATATTTGGAAGATGCCAAATCAATATTGAGGCATCAATAACTCCAAAGCACGGGATAAAGGCCCAGGCTGTTAAAATAAGGATTCAGCTGGTTTTGATGTAATCACACAATGTAGGATTGTCAGGATTTTGTTGCCATGTTAACATTACTCCCCGGGTTGCCGATGACTCAAAGCTACACCAGAGTTCTTGCAAGTGCCAGCAGAAGCTTTTTTGCCTCTCCACGCCCTGTTTCCACCAGCATTGTGAGGAAAATGGTTTCAGAGAAGTTTTGAGCTGCTTTAACTTTGCTTTCTCCCTCCAGCTGGGCAGCCAGGTGCCTTGGTTATTACAGCCGAGGTCCAGCTGTGCCGAGGCTATAAAAACCTCCTGAAAAATGCCACCTCTGTGTTATTGAGACATGAGGCAAAAACAACATTCCAGCCATTTATCTCAGGCTGTAGCATCACACAATTCTTTAGGCTGGAAAAATCCTTTCAGATCATCGAGTCCAACCATTCCCAGCACTGCCAAGGCCACCACTGAGCCATGTCCCCAAGTGCCACCTCCACAGGGCTTGGAAATCTCTCCAGGGATGGAGATTCCATCCCTGCAGCTGCTCCAATACCTGACCACCCTTTTGATGAAGGAATTTTCTCAATATCCAATCAGAGCCTCCCCTGGAACAGCATTTTCACACCTAGAAAACTTCTGTTGCTTGGTGAGCATCTCTCACCTGTACTTTGGAAATGAAGGATTTTGTAGAACCGAGTTGATGCCTTAAATTTTAGCTTTTCTATTTTTTTTGGACTCTGTGCTGTTTTAGTGTGTAGTTCCGGGTTTTGTGTGAAGGGTTGATGAGCTCTCTGCACAGAGTAGGGAGACAAGAAATTCTTTTCTAGTTTGAGACCAAGGACAAATTTAAGGCCCAAGAGTGGAAACAACAGTGAAGGAAGAGAGGGAACAAGGAGGATGGAGCTTCATCACCTGGAGCTGGAATTGGACAATGAACTCCAATGTGTTGATGGACCAAACTTATAAAAGTGTGAGGCCTCATGACCGGCGGCCATTTTGTGCCCATTTGTGGGTTTGACTTGGGTGCAGCCCTGAGGGGTTCCTGCACTGCCCAAGCTGGATCCTTTCAATAAATCCCTTTTATCCTTTTATTCTACCTAATCTCTGTTTCCAAATCAGCCTTTCTAGGCAACAAGAGTCAAAGCCATCCCTGGGTTTAGGGGAGATGAAAATCTGTTCTGAAGCTGCCTGGCTTTAAAAATTAAAACTAGCAACTGATTGAAGCGACCTGGGAGTTTGGAATATTCCAGTAAATCCTCAGAGAGGTGTTTGCAAGGCAAAGAGCAAAAAGGAAAGTCGAGCCATAGTTAATTTATTTTGGGACTTTGAAGCTTGGCTTGAGTGTCACTTGTGAGGTGGGGGGGAGATGTGTGTGAGGAGCACGAACAGCGCACTGCAAAGAAGTCAAGAATTACTATTTTGATTTTAATTTCTAAGGAGGAAGTTGCCAAGACTCCAGGAGCACCTTGTGCCAAATATGAGGTTCTTACCCTGTGTCCCTTTAGAGTTTCTTTCCCAAGAGACATTTCTTTTGCATAATCAAGACGTACTTATTTAAAAAAAAAACACCCAAAAAAAGTAATTTCTGAAACTTTGTCATTTTACAGTTAGGTTTTGAGGATTTTTTGAAGCAACTTAAATCCAAAATCAGCTTTATTGACTAGATGTTAGCATGCCTGTAAACAATACTAACTGAAATCTGTATTTATTCTGTTTTTTTCCAGAGTGCCCAGTTCTACAAAGTCACCATTGAGCAATATCAAAAAGCTGCTGATGAAGTCTCAGCTCGGTTCAAGTGAGTCCCTTCTCCTGTTTTTTCCTCGCAGTTGGATGAGTTCTTACCACATTAAAATGCACGATAATTCCCCTTCCCTCCCTCACAGATCCTATCAGTCCCTCTGGTTGTTGAAAGGAGGGAATTTGGGAGAATTTGGAGGCCAGTGTATAGGAGCCATAAGCTGCAGAGAAATGGGATGCACATTTTGTATACATTTATTAATTTATAGTTGATTAGAATCATGACATATTCTAAAAATAGATTCCCTTTCTCTGATGGAGCACCAAAAATGGGATTCCAGCTTTGCATCACAATCACACCATGGGAAGGATTTAAATGAGGAATTTCACTCTGCCCTCAACAGTGAAGGTCAAATTAAACAATTTTTATTAGTCCTGAAGAAAGGGAAGTGAAGATCTGGTAATTGATGGATCAAAGTGACAGTGACCCTTAGCCTTGGACCTTCCCTTTGGGCTGCTTCATCCCTCAGGCTCGAGGTTCCATTTATCATTTTAGTGAGCACACAGAACTTTTTACAGCCTCAATTCTCTCCCCTAACCGAGAAATGCTGCAGAAAATGAATTATTCTGCCGCGATTTTTGTAGATCTGTGGAGGGATTTTCCTCTGGTTTGTGTTTTGTTTTGATTTTTCATGAGCAGGAAGAGAAAAGTCCTTTCTGAGCTGCTGATAACGATACAAATAAAATTTTAAAGTCTAAGAAAAACTCATTTTATCTCTTAGCAGCATGAATTGTTGAATATTCTCTGGTGTATATATAAAAATTTTTGCAGTGTTTAATGGTGCAGAGTATATTGAGCACTAAATTTATTTGTCCCTTAAACAAGAGGGACAGGATGACCATTGATCAAAGTCTGATGTAAGCATAATTTGGAGGATTTTCCATCATGTCTGGAAATCCAGGAAGGTTGGGATAAAATTCCCACCTGGGTGTCTCCTTCCTCTGTTACAGTGGGATATTTTCAGCTTTCTAAATCAAATGATTGCCTCATTTCACATGCATTATTCCAAAAGAAGATTTTGTTGGGATTTGAAATTTTGCTGAAGAGCTCTGGTTGGGTTTAGGGGGCAGAGGTGGGAGATGGGTTTGGGATTGGTTTTTTTTCCTCCTGATACATAAAGGATTTCCTAAGTAAATCAAATACTTTGGGTTCCTTTTTGCACAAATGGAGCTGATTGATAGAGCAGGGGCCAGTCCTGAGCATCAAAGAAATTTGAGAAAACCATTTTATAGGGTGCAGAAATCAAGGGATATTTACTGAGGAGGATTTGGAGAGGGAATCACATTCTTAACACTTGATGGGATTGGACTTTTCTTAGTTTTCTAGAAACTAAAGGTATGAATTGAAATCATCCCTTTGACTGGTCTGTAATAGCAGTACTGCAATTACATTTGCACTTGAAACCAAATTTCCTAAAATTATTTGGTATTTTTACATCAGTGGATCCAGTGTTGGTCCATTGCCTTCCAAGAAAACAAAAGGAAAAAATCAGGAAATAAAAAGGTGCATGGAATATGCACATAAATGGTGGCAGATTTGATGAAGTGCCTGAAATACCAATATTACTTTACAATTTAAAGGTTTTTCCTTAACATAAAATCCTTTTAAACACCGTGTCATTTTTATTGAAGGTTTCAATGCAGGAGATGTTTTATTTTATCATTGCCTCTTTTATGGAACTTGATGGATAAATGAGGAATGATTTAGTGAGACCTGAAGATGCTCTTTTGGTGTCACGGGCACTTCTCATGTGCAGTTTAATTGCACGTGAGGATTGAGAGGACAGAGGCTCCAGTGGTGTTTAAAGAGTTGTTTAATTGGCTGTAAAAGAAGAATTAAATAAGGTTGAGCTGCTAAATTTTGTTAATGCATAAAGCCATGTGCTGCCTGTGATTGCAGGTTCCAAGTGCAAGATTAATGGATCTAATTGTGGTGTTATTAGCAAATAGTCTGACTTTATTTTAGGCATGTCTAGAATTAGGTACCCACTTTTAGTGATAGAACTTGAATTTTTTCCACTTTTTAAGCTGCATCATTTCCAAGAGCAAGAAGTGGATGGTGTTGGTATATATGAAATATTTCCTGGATTTTTCTTCCTCCATTTAATCCCTGAAATTACATCAGCTGTGGCTTCATCAGTCTTTAGGGATAATTAAACCCCATTAAAAGAGGAAAAATACAAATATCCCACCTGGGTTTGGATCAGAGACCTGGCAGTTCTTGTGTCTGCAGTTCCTATTGCTGCCTGCACTAAACTGATACTCCAAAATGTCCATGAGGAATGTTTTATCTCCACGAAGGCCCTGATTCACATTGATCAAATTGGGAATTATCAAATGCTTCATCTTTTTATGAGCCTAATTCCCATTGATCAAATCCTAAATGAGCAGGTTCAGGCAGTTCCTGCAGTCCCCAAATCACATTAAAACAACATTACAGGGCCATGCTGCCCCTCCTAAAGCTGGAATTATCTTCCCACAGTTACATTATAACCCCAATTATTCCATTATGAAGATGGCTCTGTTATAATGAGGAGTTTACACAAGAAGAGAAGAATGCAACGTTACAGGAAGAGCTGGGCTTTGGGCAAGGATTTGAACTTTTCCTAATCAAATTCTCCCTTTGTTTTGTGGGTTTTTTCCCTTAATTTGGAGGGCTGGGAGCGGGAGATATGGCAGCTGCAGTGGTGACATTTTATTCCCCCGTGGTGTCTCGAGCCAAGTGACATCTTCATTATTCATTTAAGAAGGAGAGAGGGCAAAGGCAGCCTAAAATAAATGTTTTATCTTTGGTGGGTTTTGATTTCTGGTGCTAAATTTAGAATTCATAGCTGTGCATTAGTGCTTTTTGCTAAATATTCTGCCATTCCTCTCCTGCTCTGCCGCTCTCATGGACAATATGGTGATGCCTTAAGTTTTAGCTTTTATATTTTTTCAGACCCTGTGCTGTTTTAGTGTGCAGTTCTGGGTTTCACATTAAGGGTTGGTGAGCTCTCTTCACAGAGTAGGGAGACAAAACAATTCCTTCCCAGCTGGGGACCAAGGACAAATTTTAGGCCCAAGAGTGGAAACAACAGTGAAGGGAGAGAGGGAACAAGGAGGATGGAGCTTCATCACCTGGAGCTGGAATTGGACAATGAACTCCAATGTGCTGATGAACCAAAACCTATAAAAGTGTGAGGCCTCATGACCGGCGGCCATTTTGTGCCCATTTGTGGGTGTATAATATTTATTATTTCTGTATTTATATGTATATAATATACACATATAAAAGTGCGAGCCCTCATGACCAGGGGATTCATTCTGTGCCCATTTGTGGTTGTGTAATATTTATTATNGAATTGGTTCTTGCTGATGAGGTTTTTTTGGGAAGAACTTAATCCCCAGCCATCCAGACTGATGGGAACTCCCATGTCCTCCCAGGGGATTGACTGATCAGTCTGGGGTGAGGTTTTCCCCAATAATGGAATTAATTCCCCAAAGTTTGCTTGGACAGTGTCAGTTGTAATCCAGAGGATCCTCTGCATCAGCTGCAAGTTTTGGGTGTTCATTCTGAATCACAGATTTTGGGGGGCTTTATCCCTTTGTTGTGCATCTTTTGGCCATGACTTTATCCATCAATTCCCATAGGATGAATGGGAATAAATGCCAAATCATCAATATCATATCTTCCTTCAATTAGGATTTCTCTATCACAAAGCCTGGGTCGTTAATGTTTACTGAAAATAAAATTTAAGGCATTGTTATCATCAGAAAATCACTGAGTGGTTTGGGCTGGAAAAGACCTTGAGGATCATCCAGTTCCAGCCCCTGCCATGAAGTTCTGTTTGATGTTCAGCTGTGAATATTAGAAATATTCATAGTATTTCCTGTGTGTCTCACTGATATTGTTTGGAACTGTGAAGCTGAGAAGGAGCATAATGAAACCCGAGTAAATTAATAACAGCAACACTTGGATATTCAAATATAATTGTCTCACAAAGCAGTGGTGCCAATTCTCTGGACACTGAGGAAAAAAAAGCAGGCTAGAGAGAAAATCAGATTTTTATTGATGACTTTGGACCAAGTCCAGGGAAGTGTGGCTTTATTTCCCTGTCCTCGTTACCCTTCTGATGTTGGGGCACATATGGTGACTTCTGAAGGGCTCTTGCACTGCCTGTAAATTAGGAATATTGATAGTTTCTTAATGCAAATATCTTCAGTCACCATCATGCTGCACTCGCATACTTCTGTAACACAGAAATCTGTGCTGCAGAGAGCCAGGCAAAGAATTTGTGCTCATTTCTCCTTGTGCAGACCCAGACTCCAGTTTATGGCAGCTCCTGTTGTTCCTTAAATAACATCATCGATTCCCAGAATGGTTTGTGTTGAAGGGACCTTAAAGCTCATCCCACTCCAGCCCTGCCACGGGCTGGGCACCTTCCCTAGAACGAGTTGCTCCAGCCCATCCAACCTGGCCCTGAATTAAAAGCAGCTGCTTTTAAACCCTGAAGTTAAAACTACAAATTACCCGTTATTTATGAAATACCACATACTGTTTTGTCAATAACAGAAAATAGGAAGCTACAAAAAAAAATCCTTCAGGCTTTGTGTCTTTAGTTCAGCTTTTTTTACTTAGCCAAGGGCAGTGAGCTCTGCACAGAAACCTCCTGAATTAATGTTTTCTCTTACAAATACAGCAAATATAGGTGGTGCTTTGTCAGGAGAGAATCATTGCGGGGTTGTTCACCCTGATGACGCTGTTGCTGGTTTTATCCTTGATTTTTTTGTAACGTGTTCTGTCTGGGGATGATGATCCCAAGTCACTCCTGACATCCCTTTGAGAGCTGTGAGCTGTTTGTAAGTGATTCTGGGAATTAAAGAATTAAACACCACAACTCAGCTCAGCCACTGAGCTTTTCTTAGCAGCTGACGTACCCAAAGGTCTCATTTCTCTTTCTGCTCTTGCACCTCTTCACACACAGCTGTGCTGCCACCAGGAGAGTTTTTTGAAGTGCTTCAAGCAGAGGTGTCTGGTCTCAAACACATTTCACTCCACGAGCCAAGTGTAGGTGCAGTTTTCCAGCATGGGAGTCACGCTGTCACCCCTGTTAGGGTGAAATCAATCTGAATTCTGAGTGCACAGAGCTGCTTTGGGTGGGAAGAGACTCTGGTAAAGAGACTTTAATAAATCTTTCCAGCCTCTCGTTTATCTTGCACATCCCAAACCCTGTTCCTTTAGAATAAACTCTTTTCTTTGCTGTTCTTTCAGTCAGGGCTTGGCCCTCATGGGTTCACCTGAGGGCTGCAGGAGCAGAGCTCACTCAAGAAGTCTGTTGGACTTTCTGCTGCTTTGTACAAGGGTTTGTGCTTTGACCCAGGGACCTTAAAATCATCCAGTTCCAGCTTAAAATGGACTTTAGTGGGCAGCATCCCTGTCTCAGTTGCTGTGCACCTGTAAACAAACAAGAGAATCCTCTGGTTCTTCATTTATCCTTGGGAATCTCAGAATTCCCTAAAGCTACTTTTCAGTGTGTTCCACCTGTGATTGTCACTTCAGAGGTGACAACTTCGAGTTTCCCTGCAGCCACACAGATATTGAGCTTGGTTCCTTTGATCAGTGGATTCTCCACAGGGCTGGATCAAACACGAATTGTGCATTTGGAGCTGGATGCAGATTCCTTCAGAACAAACTGGGAGCCTGGTGGAATATCTGTGTGTTTCTCTTTCACAGAGAATCTGTGCATGGGGATGTGTTTTCACTGAAATCTCTGAGCTCTGATGTGACATTTAAATGTGTTTGTCTGGGCAGGAAGCAGGACTGAAGCTCTGATGGTGTTTTTTGAGAGTTACATTAACTTTTAAAATCCATTATTCAAAATTTAGATAGCACATTAATAAAGAAGGCAAGACAATTCTTTCCATGTTTGGCATAATGTTTTTTTTTCCCCTTTCTAGAAATCACAGATACATTCATTAAATCTCCCCTCAGGCTATTCCCAGTTTTTCCCACTGTGAGATCCTTTACTCTCTGTAGTGAAGAAAACAATCTTAAAAATAAATTTGTAAAGCACTGAGTCAGGAGTAGGAATTTTTTTTTTATTTTTTGTGAATTAATACATAAAATAAAATATTTTCTGGGAGGGGGGCAGGTAGAACAAGATAATTATTGTAAGATATTGTGGGGGAATAGCTGTGCAGGATAGAGTGGGATAACTGTGTAGGATATTGTGGGATTATTGTGTGGGAAGATTTGCCTGTGGGAGGGGAGTTGGAACTGGATGAACCTGATGATCTTTAGGGTCTTTTCCAAGCTGAAGCACTCTGTGATTTTATGATCTGCAGGTCCTTTCTGCAGGGTGGATGTGTTGGAAAGGAAAATGCGTTCAGCTGCTTTTCTCCATTGGCTTACAGAGGAACACAAAGTAATTTTCAAGACTTCCCTGTGAAAGAAGGGAGTGAAACTCTTTCACTGTGTGAAAACCTCTGGAATTGGTTCTGATTCTCCTCTGGAGTGCTGGGAGAATTCCTGGATGCCCTCACTGGGGACAATCCCTGCTCTGGCTCTGGGTTTGGGAGCTGCTCTGAGGAATGAGCAGCTCCTCCTGATGTGTTTGGCATTCCAGGCTCTGCCAGAGCACATCTGGCTGCTGCTCCCTCCCCAGGTTTATTCCAAACAAGGACTAAAGCTTCTTGTTTTAATGCCTGATCCTTTTGTTGGGATTTCCTCCAAACACGAGTCTCTGATTTCCCAATTACAGCATTAAAGCTGGGAGGTTAAACCCCACAGCAGCTCCTTTTTGTTATTAATTTGTTCTGTATTTCCTAATCTTTTGTGGCTGAGATTTACAAATACCTTTTCTAAAGATGTTTTTAATGAGGCCAAGCCATCTGTAGGATCAAATCCTACAAATCTCACTTGGGAGCCTCCAACACAGACCTCCCTCTGGGGGAGGGAGAATGTTTCCCAGAGCTGGTGGTGGGATTTTTTTAAGGAGAATTCACCTGTTCCTGGGTACAGGGTGGAGAATGAATTACCAATTATTTCTGTTACAAAATGATGTGTGGTTCTCCTCTTTTTTTTAATCTGCTTTCCAGTAGTGTTGGAAAATCAGGGGGAAGAAAAATACACCACAACCATTCTGCTTGGACTGCACCTGAGGGAAATCACAGTTTAAAGGCAAAGCAGGCAGTAAATATTTGGGGAAATAATCTCAAATCATGGGGTTTGTTGCAAAGGGCTGTCAGACTCGGGAAATGAGGTTTGTAAAATGAGTATTTAGGTTTCTTATTAAGAAGTGGTTAAATCGTAGGATCACAGGTGGGTTTGGGTGGGAAGGGACCNTGGTTAAATCATAGGATCACAGGAGGGCAGGTGTCCCCATGGCAGGGACACCTCCCACTGTCCCAGGGGGTTCCAGTCCCAATGTCCAACCTTGGACATTCCAGGGATCCAGGGGCAGCCCCAGCTGCTCTGGGAATTCCAGCCCAGCCAGGAATTCCTTCCCAGATCCCACCCCAATCTCCCCTTTCCCACTCTGAAGCCATTCCCTGTGTCCTGTCCCTCTGTCCCTTGTCCCCAGTCCCTCTCAGCTCCCCTGGAGCCCCTTCAGGCCCTGGAAAATACAAATTAAACAGATCAAGTCCCACAGAAGGTGTGGGTGCCACTGCAATACGTTTATTGATTCTATCAAATTTTCAGCTCAGTGCCTGAATATAAAAACCCTCAATCCCACAGATCTCTGCTAAAATGAATGACTCAAATAATGATAATTTCTCCTAACTGCACTTCCATCAACACGACCCACATTTTCCTGGGGTCTCTACGTTGTGCGTGAAAATTCCCGTTGTAGCACAATACACATTTTTCAAGCTAGAAGGGGAATAATTTCATCTTGTATCGAAAGAAATGAGAAAAGCAGTTATTCCTTTCAAACTTCCCTTGCCACTTAACGTGGCTCCCACTTCCAAGCCATTTAGGAGCTCCATTAAGCCCCTGGGTTGCTCCTGTGCATGCATTAGGAGCAGAGCTGGGGTAATATGGAACAGATTTGCTGTATCATGGACACATTTATGAAGATTGATATCAGCCAGGGCTCGGTGTTAACTTTTATTTTCAAACAGGCTGCAGGAGAAACTGCCTGGTATTGCTTTGGGGCTTTGATTTATGAAAAGGTTGCTGCATGAAAAAGACATCCCATAAAGCAGCTCTGCTGGCAGGAGCGTTATAAAGTAGGGTTGTGTGTACAGCAAACAATAACTAACTGTAATTATGTTCATTATTGTCTCTCTGAGCTCCCTGTACCTTTTGGGGGGGTTTTTGCACTTATTCCCCCCTCAGTTTTTAAGTGAACTCACCTTTCCCACAGAGTGGGGTGAACGTGAGAAAATCCTGCTGGTTTCCAGTGGCAGCACCCCTAAAAGAGTTTTTTTTGTTTGTATGGAGTGAAAGGTCACTGAAATTACACCTGTGATGCCAGGAGGAGGAAAAATCTGTAGTAAAAAATGCTGTTTCTCTTACAATTCCCATCACTGATGCATTTTCCCCTAAATGATGACTGTTCTGTGAGGATTATTTCAGACTGTTGTGTTTAAGTCCCTTCAAAACAAACCCAAAAATCCCAGCATGATGGCAAAGATCACCAGCTTTCAGAACTATTTTCCTTCTCTCAACCTGGCACCATCCTTTGTAACAAGCAGCAGCAAAGCTGAATTCTTCACTCAGCAGCAATTAGCAGAAAACTTTAGTGAGAACCAATTGAAATCAAGGGGCACGACCTAACTGGGAAAAATGTGAGTGGTTAATCTAAAGTTTGTCAAACTTGAGCTGCTTTACCTTAAAAGCATCCCTTTACCAAACTACCTGGAGAGCTTGGAGAAAGAAACAGGGGCTTGAAAATGGTCTGTGCTGAGGTTATGGAACACAAGAAGGAGTTTCTTGGAGCAGAGGGAAGTTCTGTTAAATAAGCCAGGGTGTAATTAATGCTGCCAGCACATGGAGGGGGTGAGGAGAAACCTCTGGAAGGTCTTGGTGAGCTGGAACTGGGGTTTCCATCAGGACCCTCTGCCTCAGACTGGTGCCCTCACAGATCCAGGGAATGATTTGGGTTGGGAGGGACATTCCAGACCATCCAGGGACACTTTCCACCATCCCAAGCTGCTCCAAGCCCAGTGTCCAAGCTGGCCTTGGATGTGGGCTTCTTGGCACACCTTTGCCATTCCACAGGGAATTCTCTTGATGAGACAAGAAACAGGACTTCTAGATGCTTAAAAGTGCAGTTTATTTTATCTTCTCCATGGAGCAAAAAGCCTGAGGTCTTTTACAGGTGTTGGAAGCATGGCCAGAAGTCAGAGGGCTTCTAGATTACATTGTCTTTTAAAGATTAGCCAGTAAGGTACTGACAGCTGGGATTTTTGCACCATTAGACCAATAATAAGAAATTTCATCTGTCAATAACGTGACTTTTTCTATCCAGTCTTGTTCTGCCACGCAAATTCAATCTGCAGATTTCTTGTCACCTTTGTAACTACTTCTATTCTCTCTATATCTTAAACTCTAAACTCTGAACTTTGCTCTCTCTATCTTAACATGTCTCTATTTTGTAAAAGTCCACATTCTTGCTTCATCACCCAAGCTTGGAAGCTTCTCCCAGGGCACTTCCAGGGATCCAGGGGCAGCCACAGCTGGGAATTCCAGCCCAGCCAGGAATTCCTTCCCCAGATCCCACCCCAATCTCTCCTTTTCCACTCTGAAGCCATTCCCTGTGTCCTGTCCCTCTGTCCCTTGTCCCCAGTCCCTCTCAGCTCTCTCTTCCAGGGGCTCTGAGCTCTCCCTGGATCCTTCTCCTCTCCAGGTGAGCACCCCCAGCTCTCCCAGGATCTCATCTTTGTTGTCATATTTTACAACAGCCTGAGGGAACACCCACCAACAAACAGTGAAAAATCACTTGAAAAATAATTTAAATAATGAGAATAGTGGAAAAATAATGAGAATAATGAAAAAAATGGGAATGTTGTCATTTACAGCTCACCCTTCCAGCTCCAGTTCCTGGTGAGAGGAACATTTTCCTTCCTGGGGTGCCACAGAGGATGTTGAGGGCATTTTGTTTGAATGTTTCTGTTTGTACATCAATTTCAGGCTAAGGTACATTAGAGCAAGGTGCAGTAGGACTCGTTTCCAGCACGTTCTCAGTGGGATTATTGCTCTTTGTTGGAGTTGATGACATTTGATTGTTGTTGCAGCCCAGCCGATTCTGTTTTATGAAAAGAGTGGCTCGGCCTCATCCCAGTCCAAGACTCGTGGAATCACACGTGGCCTTTGTGGTTTAGCAGAGTGAATCCAAGCCTGTTTTCTTTAATAACTTCATGCCCAAATGAAAAATTGCCATTTATTCTGCTATCTCTTAAGATTACAACCTTCAGTTCCCTCGAGTAATCGTCACCCACGCGAGCGGTGAGGCTTGAAGTGTTTAACTGGTGATTGCTTTTTCTGGACGCTGCTCCTGCCCATAATATCTTTTATTTTTGTGGTCAGTTAACAGGGTTTTGGGGCCTTTTAGAGCTGAAGAGAATAGTTAAATATATATTGCTCTGGAGAGTAATATTTGGATAATAATGTGCCACGAGTTAGTGTCTTGTGGTGCTTTGTGTTGAGTGCTGTAGTTGACCTTTGCTAGAGAGGAGAAATGTGTCTGCTTGTTACAACATACTGTTTAGCACCTTTAGAAAGGCAAAATGGTTTGTTTTGGGTTTGTTTTTTTTTTGGTGTGAGGCTCAGTGAAGATTTTATCACCGTGCTTTGGGGATGATGGTGTGATGTTAGTCCTTTACAAAGCCCGCAGTGAGTTGTAGCTCTTAGGAAATAAGTGGCAGTAATAAATCCAGAATGTGCTTTGCTGTCCTGGATTTGGTTTATGCTGCTCATTTGGGTCTGCCTGTATTTTTTTGGTGTGTGTCTGTGTGCTTCACACACACAGTGATGTAAAATTACTGTGGGAAATTCAATGCAGGGACAGGGATAACATTAAAATGGATCATTCAAGCGGACAAAACTCTGTATTTTTCCCAGTTTTGTACAGAAGCAGGTTTCAAACTGTTGCAGAATTATTTTGTCCTTTAAGAATTAGAAATATCGAGGTTTAATCTATCATGTAATGGTAGTTAATGTGTCCTGCAACTGGCATCAGCCACTTCTGTGAGAAATACCAGCAAAGCACCAATTCAATCTCCCAGAGCCTGCATCTGCCTTTCCACGGGCTGGAGCTGGAGAGAACTTTGATTCCTTTGCTTCCCTAAACCTTCAGAAACCTCCTCCAAATTCCTTATTAGGAGTAAATAGTAAGGAATTCCAGCACATGGTTTTGTTTGCACTGATGATCCTTGACTTGTGTTCTCCTGAAGAGCCAAGTGGAATCTTGCCAGTCTTCATTAAATAATTCTTCTTGGGGTGAGTAAGGCTGAGCTCAAGTGATACCACATGCAAGCTCTAAAAATAATCTGTGATCTGGGTTTGCAAGATGAGGTTTGGAAGGCTGATGGTTTGCTGATCTTGTAATCAGGGATTTGGAGGGGTTGGCTCCATCCACGCTGAGCTGGTTGGACTTTGGAGCTGGGAAAAGTTTGGATTTTGTCCTCAGCATTGCTGGGACAGGCTTGGCTACATCTGGGATCGTTCTTTGTCTCTGAACTTGTCAAAATTAGGAGCTGGGTTTGATCTGTGCAAGGCCAAGAAGTATTTCTCTGTATATTTCTATATATAACATTTAGGTACTACAAAATATTCCACAGAGATAAAACTGCTCCTCCTTAAGTTCCTTCTAATTAAAGCCTGCAGTTGCTAAATTATCTTCCCTGCTTTGTAGCAGCATCCGTGCCCCTGTTAGAAGGAATTTGTATCATTGCCATCCACGTGATTGTTTATTTTAGTATCCTGCTATTCACTAAAAACCGGCCCTTAAGCTAAAAACGAAATGTGCATCCTAAATTTGGGTAATTCCAACACGCTGCTCCCTTTGCAGCTGCAGGAACCAGCTGTGGGAGAGGTACATTTGTGCATTAATGGTGGTGTGCTGTGGGTTTTAAAAGGGTTTTTCTTCTGTTTTTGGAGGGGAGGGGAATTTTATAAACAAATCGTGGTTTGGGATAATGCAAGTCAGTTCATAGCAATTTGAATCAAAGTATTCCAACTCATTTTGTCTGTCAGGGTGGATGGGAATCCTGTCTTACTCCTCAAGAAATTTGGAATTTAGGCAACCACAGCAGACCAGATCAGAGTCTCCTGAGCTTGTTGGGCAACACCTGGGAGTGGGTTTTTAGGGAGTAAAAATGAGGGAAGTGTTCAGTGATTTTGCCTTCAAACAAGTGGTTGTGTGGGGCTTTCCTGAGCCCCATCTTGCATGTGATCTCTTGCTGGGCATCTCACACCTTCCTGTATAATTGTTTTTAAACCTAAATGTGCTTTTGATAACCCCAGTATCCTCTGAGAGTGAATCCCAGCTGTTCTTTGGGAAAGGTTTGGATTATTTGTGCATTGTGCTAGGAAACCACTGCCCCTGTCCTGTAATCCAGTGATCATTTCATCCTGTAATTCACTGATAATTGAAATCCAGCTCCTGCATTTCTCCTTCTCTGGGCTGAAGAGAGCTGATCCTCATGTGGTGTCTGTGGGCCTGAAGATTTTCCTTGGCAACAAATAAGGATTCACAACCAGGATGTTTTTTCCTGATCCTCTTGTCTTCCTCTTGAGTCCTTGCCCTAGAAGGGCTTTGAGGATGTGCAGAACTTCCCATGTGCAAATGTGGAATTGCTCAATCCTGGAATGGTTTGGGTTGAAAGGAACCTTTGGGATCATGAAATTCCAACCCCCATCCATGGGCAGGGACACCTCCCACTGTCCCAGGCTGCTCCCAGCCCCATCCAACCTGGCCTTGGACATTCCAGGGATCCAGGGGCAGCCACAGCTGCTCTGGGAATTCCATTCCAGCCAGGAATTCCTTCCCCAGATCCCATCCATCCTTGCCCTGTGGCAATGGGAAGCCATTCCCTGTGTCCTGTCCCTCCAGGCTTTATCCCAAGTCTCTCTCCAGATCTCGGAATTCTCCTTGTATTTACTCATTTTGCCAGATTTAAAGTCATCATTTCTCTCTGATAACCTCAGAGAAGCTCTTTAATCCCTGTGTTTCTCACAACACAGGGAAATTGTGCCCACTTTGCTTTTCCAAGAGGCTGCTCCGATATCCAGCCAGCATTCCAGGTGTTTTACCAGGAGGGAAACACTCTCCAAGTTAAAAATCCAGCCCTCTCTAAAGATCAGCAGGACTTTCTGACAGTCATCCCTGTAAAACCAGGATTTTGTCCACGTTTTGAACTTGGCTTGGTGCTCCCCAGACATAAATAAATATCTCTCTTCGAGCAGTGAGTGTGTGTGAATGTGATGGAATCTCTTTCTCTTTCTTTCTCTTTCTCTTTCTCTTTCTCTTTCTCTTTCTCTTTCTCTTTCTCTTTCTCTTTCTCTTTCTCTTTCTCTTTCTCTTTCTCTTTCTCTTTCTCTTCCTCTTCCTCTTCCTCTTCCTCTTCCTCTTCCTCTTCCTCTTCCTCTTCCTCTCCCTCTCCTCTCCCCTCTCCACTCCATCCCCAAATTCCAAAGGTCAGAATGTTTCAAATTGATCTTTATTTGCTTTTGACAAGGCTGGTAAGAGATGAAATAAGTGAGAGGATGACAAACATTTGCCTGTGATTTTGGGGGTGCTGGGTTTTTGGAGAAATGATATAAAAATAACACGGGGAAGATTAACACTGGACTTGATTATGAGTAGCACAAGAAGTGGAGTAACTTATATTCCAACCTTTAAGTCATTTATTTATGATCACTCTGTAGATTTTACATTCTCAATTGCAGAGCAGAAACCACCGTGGTTCTCTTTGAGCATTTCAGCAGAAATTCTTTATGAAAATACTTTCTCTTACACCTTTTGGAGAAGTCACACTCTGCATCGGAGTGTAAATAAAAGCAAGAATCAACTCTGCAGTACTTGATCTTTTGCTGGCAGCACTTCCCACGCAGTGATTGTGAGGGCTCTGTGTGGGCACAGCTTGATTAGGGACCAGCATTTGTAGATATTCAGCAATCAGATCTGTGTTTTTCCTTCCAAACCATTCGGAGAGGAGCGGAACCATTTGGTTTGTGCCTCACACGTTTCGTAACGCGCCTTCAAGTCATCACCTACTGCATGTGCGAAGCCAGTCTTTAAAAATAGTTTAATATAAAGAGTAAATTAATGTAAAAACTAAAAATAATGGTGCAGCAACGAGGACCTTCATTACCATATGCCCTTTTGTCTTTTTTTTCCCTGGGTTCTGTTTTACAACTATTTTCTGTGCTTCAAACCCATCCTGTGGATTCTCTCGGCAGTGATGCTGCTGGAAGAGGCTCCTTTGGGGTGAGGAAATGTTAAAAGAAGAAGAATCCTCTCACCAGCACCTTTTTGGGTGGTGTTGGAGAGCACAAGTGCCTTGCTGTTGTTTCAGAGGTGTCCTTCACACTTCAGCTTTGAGCTGCCTTTCCCTCGGGGTTTCCTGAGCTGGGCTCACGTTTCTCTTGCTGCCTCCATGTAAAAATTCCCTCCAAGGTGTCCTTTCCTGTCCATCTGCTCAGCTGAATCCATCTCTGCTCAGGCTATCATTGTTCATTTTACATTTTTTTTCCTCCTGGCCAAAAGAAATGGAATATTACCCTGACTGTGTCTGGTGAAAGCAGCGCTGCAGATTCTTTCCTCCCCCAAATTCACATCATCCCCTTTCCTCCTGCCACTGGCTTCCTCATCGGTGTTACCCTGGAAAATCACACATCTTCAGTTTTTCAGCCTTGCTTCTCCCATTTCTGCTTCCCTGCTGTATCAGATTCCCTACTGACCTCTCTCTGGAGCATTTCTGTCCTCACTCATCCCCTTTCCAGGCTGCCCAGAGCAGTTGTGGCTGCCCCTGGATCCCTGGAATGTCCAAGGCCAGGCTGGATGGGTTTGGAGCACCTGGGACAGTGGGAGGTGTCCCTGCCATGGCAGGACTGGCACTGGGTGAGCTTTAAGGTCCCTCCCAACCCAAACCATTCCATGAAATACGATTTGTTCTTTCTCAAAGGGAATTTCTGCTGGGCACAGACAATGCTAATTGATTAAATTCCCATAAACCCATCTGAAAACCCTCCTGGCTGTTCATAAAGCACTGCAGAACAATTAGGCTGTTACACACTCCATGGTGAGGGTGTGGATTGCCTCAGTTTCCTTTCGTTTCACCATTCGTTTGCATCCATTTCTTCTTCCTTATCTTTGTGTGCATTATGACAACACCAAGAGAAGAAACATCCTCCTTTTTTTTTTTTCTTTGTTTATTTTACACTCTGCCATGTCTGGTCACAGCGTGGCTCCTCTCCTCTACGAGTAGGACCAAATAAAACAGGTCAGAACATCCTCTCCAACACCCTCCTGTGCTGGTGCTCTGGGGGCTCAGTGGGTTCACATTCGTTTGTAGGGTTTTGTTTTGGAGTTCAGACTCCTCTGGACTTCCCCACACAGCCCAGTTTGTGGTTGGGATGTGCTGAGCTGCTCTGTGGACGAGGCACAGCGAGATTTGATCTCACAGAGCTGCGGGTCGGGCTGTTCTGTGCTGCTCGGACACACAGGATCGCTCTGGTCTGTTTCATTCCGTGCTTCAGAAGTAGCCAAGGGTTACACAAATAAAATCAGCTGCCTTTGGTAGGTGTCAGCACTTTAATGAGGAATTAAATTAAGCCCTGGGTGCTCCTGCCCATCCCATGGCACTATTTTTATCTCACGCTCTGCGTTTTTGTTGCTATTTTTTTCCCCCCATATTTGATGAGAATCGCCTGAAGTCCTGATCTGGGGGGGGGATTATGCCAGATACCTGCACAGCTGGAAACTCATCAGCCATTCAGATTCCTTCAGAGAGAGTGTCAGTTTTAGCACGAAACTCGCAAAGCTCACCGTGGTGATTTCAAATTTCCTCTTTAGTAGACATTTTGTTTGAATGCCATGAAGGGGCTCCTCTCCCCGAGCCCCCAGGAGCACAATAAACTATGCTCTTTGAGAGAGCCCAGATGAGTACAAAGTTCCCTTCATTAAATTTTCTTTTCATGCTTTAGCATAGAATATTTCTTTTAAGACCGTCTCTCTCTCGTTTCCTTTTGTGTTTCCGTCCTATTACCTTTATGAGGTTGTGATGCATCAGCCCGCTGGAAGAGGTGGGTGCACAGATCCCTCAGAGGTTTATTCCAGCCCTGAAAGATTATTCTGGCATGGGAGGTGCTTCAGGAGCAGCTGGAGAAGGGAAAGCAGATCAAGGAATTGCAAACTCAATAAAAACACGCTGCTGCTCCTGTTGCCTTGTGCTGAGAAAAGCAAGGAGGTTTTGGGTGTGTTGGTTCTGTTAAGGAGTTCTGGGGTTGTGCTGAGTGGAGCTGGAGATCTGTCAGCATTCCCTGGCATTCCTGCTGCACTCCCATGTTTCTTGTTTTCCTTTCAGTTGAGCTGTGAAATCCCAGAGCGGTCAAATAAATAAATGAATATGATGGGGGACACAATCTTATTTATTTTACAGTGATAGGACAAGGGGCAAGAGATTTAAATGGAAAGAGAGGGGGGTTAGATGATGTGGTGGTTTGAGATTGATTGACATTTTAGTGGGCAGGAAAATAGCCACCCCTGGAAGTGAGGTGTGCCTGTGGATTTCCCATGAGCCCAGTGCAACACCAATTGTGGGCCAAATTTAAAGACAGACAGGGAAATGAACCAATCAAAAGTGAAATTCGTCTCAGTAGGATATACATTTGCACAGGACTGTCAATCAATCTCAAACCACCACAGATGGGATGTTGGGAAGGAATTCCTGGCTGGGTTGGAATTCCCAGAGAAGCTGTGGCTGCCCCTGGATCCCTGGCAGTGTCCAGGGTTGGATTGGGGTTTGGAGCACCCTGGGACAGTGGGAGGTGTCTCTGCCCTGGCAGGGCTGGCACTGGATGGGCTTTCAGGTCCCCTCCCACCCAAACCATTCCTGATTTTCTGGTGACACTTTTCCCAAACACAGATCCCTCTCAGGACATGGGATAGATCAGGAAAGGGGCCTCCTGCTCTGAGGATCTCCTGGCCCTGCCTGGGACCAGACCAGGTTGCTTTCTCTACTCAGGCATTTAAAACCTCCACCATTTCCCAATAAATTCCACATAATTGCTGGGTTTGTACTATTTACCTTTTCTTACAAGCTTTTCCCTCGGTCAAACCCCACAGACCCTTAAATGCTTCTGTAAAATGATTTTTATTCATGGAACCACAAAATGGTTTGGGTTGGAAGGGACCTTAAAGGACACCCAGTGCCACCCACACTTCCCACTGTCCCAGGTGGCTCAAAGCCCATCCAGCCCAGCCTTGGACACTTCCAAAGATCATGGGGCAGCCACAGCTGCTCTGGGAATTCCATCCCAGCCAGGAATTCCTTCCCAATACCCCCTTTAATTATTGATTTATATAATCACAGCAACTCCAGGAGGTTCTCTGCTAGGGAGATATTTCATTCCCCTCTGGAGGAGTTTCCTTTGCTGTTGTTTCTGAGCATCCATCTGGGAGTCCTGTGGTCCCTCCCCGACAGAAATCAATGGGAAACCTTCTGAGGGATTCCCATCATGCACAGTGGCCCCTCCTTTCCCAACAGGAGATCCTGCAGCCCGTGGTTCCTGGCCCTCTCATGCCAGGCAGTAATTTCATTGAGGGCTTTCCCCAAAGTGCCAGCAGAGCGTTAGGGGAGTGCAGCAAGCACAGCTGATCAATACAGAGACACCTTCACATTCCTCCCAGAAATGGACTTGGATGGCTTGAAGGAAGTGGCCTTGTTCTCACTGACCTGCAGTGCAGGTTTTCAGAAATCCCCCCTGCAAAGTCAGAGTGTGCAAACAAGACACCGAGTGAGGGGCAGGAGATGATGTTTTTCACAGGGCTCCCATGTGTAGAATCCTTTGAAACATTCAAATAAAGAGTTTTGGTCACTGATGGTGTGGCTCTGGGAAAAAAAAATAACATTCAGAAGCTCTTTATCATGGCTTAGAGAGTTCCCCCATTGAAATGGCTTTAAATACATTGACAGAATTTATGCATTCCTTTCTCTTCACCTGTATATAAGAAGTCACTTTAAAATCACTTGTGAATAAAGGCACAGCAAAGTTTACTGTGGGTATTTTTAGTTAATTCAGGCTCTCTTGTATTGATTTATCAACTCACACCAGGGGTTTGGGCATTTTAATCGAGCTCTGGTTTAGCTGGACCTAAATCATCACTGCTGGGAGATGTGTAGAGAGAAGATCCCTGGTGTTTCTGTTGTTGCCTGGCCCAGTCCAGACATTGCCATCCTCCCTCCACGAGCAGCAGTTGGTGTTTGCACATTTTGATGCCTTACACGCCTTTGAAGCACGTGCTGATCTCAGCAGAGGGGGGATTAAGGGAAAATCCTCCTTCATAAGAGTCTGCAGAAGTTTGAACTTGGAGATCATAAAGTGTGGAAGCACCTGGGACTGCATTTAAATTCTGGTTTAGATTTCACAGATGCGGGGTAATGAATGAAAGGAGAAAGAGATGTTTTATACAGGTACATACTGTAAAATCAAGGTGACTTAACTTTCCCTTTTTTTAGCACGACGTCTTCAGTGATTGTCGAGAAATCAATTCCCTGGAGGAGCAGCGTTTGTGCTTCGTGTTTCATTTCCCTGCTGGGGGAAAATAAATCTGCCTTGGCCAATCAGCAAAATGAGAACCAGAATCACAGAGTGGGTTGGGTTGGGAGGGACCTGAAGGATCCCCCAGTTCCAACCCCATTTCCATGGGCAGGGACACCTCCCACCATCCCAGGCTGCTCCAAGCCCTGTCCAGACCAGCCTTGGACACTTCCAGGACCTCACAGGGAAAAAAATCTTTCCTCTGGAAGTGCTCAAGGCCAGGCTGGATGGGACTTGGAACACACTGGGACAGTGGGAGGTGTCCCTGCCCAGGGCAGGGGGTGGAACTGGATGTGCTTTAAACTCCCAACCCAAACCAATTCAATAATAATAGTAATAATACTAAATGATACAAGATTTTTGTCTTTGCTGAGATGCTTTCAGAAGGAAACCCAGAAGCTGTTCTCTGTTCCCACAGGAGATACGAGTCCCACCCCATCTGTGGGGAGCTGCAGGATAAAATCCTCCAGTGCTACCGGGAGCACGCGCAGGAGACCCTGAGATGCTCTGCCCTGGCCAGCCAGTACCTGCACTGTGTCAATCATGCCAAACAGGTGAGCTGGACCTGTTCTCACTGAAAAAATGATGGAATAAAGAGCAGAGGAATTTCCAATTAGTCCTTCCTCCATGCCTCAGCATTTCCCAGAGCTCTTGGAGACCACTCAGAGCTGATTGAAATGCTCAGGTTTCCATCTCTTCCCCTGGGAAGCCGTTGTTTAGTGTAGGAGCTCTTGCTGTTGGCAGATGTTTCCTGTTATCTAAAGTTTTAGCAGTAAAACAAAGGGATTAAAATACCTGCTGGTCTTTGCCATAAATATGAGAAACTCATGGATGTCTCAAACTATTTGGAATCTTGATTTCACCACTTGGAATTCTTGATTTCTTCTGTCTTGTGTTATGCAAGGCTCTAAAACCGCCCTTTACGCTCCTCTCTTCCTGTTTTGTAGGGTGTCAAAATCTTCAAATGTAAATCATTAAATTAAAAGAAGCTACAATTTCTCAGTTTTACTCTTTTTCATCAGCTGGCATCTTTCAAATACAGAAATGCGTGCATTGACCTCAGTTGTGTTCTTAACCAAAGCAGGAAATGTGCTCTCAGCCCACGTGCAGGATGTGTAAAAAGTGCTTCAGTCAGTCTGTTGATCTTTATTTCTGCCCAAATCTGTGAGTTAATATTTGAGCACGTGAGGACACCCATCTTCATGTGATAGTGGAGACCTGCTGCTGTTTGATCATGGTAATCACCTTCCCTGGGCTTAACTCTGCCTGGGCAGAAAATCCCCGAGATTTTGGCTCTGATCCTTCTCCGTGACCTTTTGCTTTCAAATGCTGCAGCCTCGAGCTGGTATTCCCAAAGCTCTGCTGGAATGAGCACTGCTCGTTGTTCCTCAGTCTCTGAGAGCTCCCTGTCCCTTCAAATTGTGTTCCTTTAATATTTCCTTTATTGTTGTGCCATCCTGGCAGCGCCCAAGGTTGGATGGGGTTTGGAGCAGCCTGGGACAGTGGGAGGTGTCCCTGCCGTGGCAGGGGTGGCACTGGATGGGCTTTGAGGTCCTTTCCAACCCAAACCCTTCTGTGATTCCACGATTTCTCCTCCTGCCCATTTCAGAACACACCAATCTCCTTTCTTAGGAAAAGTCCAGTGAATAACATGACAATCACAGAATCGTTAAGATTCTTAATCCATCCCCTGTCCCCAAGTGCCACATCCACAGGGCTTTTAAATCCCCCCAGGAATGGGGACTCCACCCTGCCCTGCCTGGAAAAGCCTTTGAGTGAAGAAATTTTCCACAATATCCAACCTAAACCCACCCTGGTGCAACCTGAGGCCGTTTCCTCTTGTTCTGTCACTTGTAACCCTGTTTTGGTTTGTTCTGTAGTGGATTTCCCCATGGCCCTGCAGCATCTGCAGCACTAATTTACTGTGTGTATAATTTTGTACTATTTTTTTTAAGTAACCAGAGAAAAATGGATTAATTACTTCGACATGTTTAAGCTCTAACTCGAGTTTGTATCTGATAGGAATTTCTTCAGAAGACTCTGATGAGGATGAATTAATTCATGTTCAGAAGGTGCAGGCAAAGCAAATTGCATAAATATGAGCATTAGGTTTCTGAACCCTTTTAAACACCTTTTTTTTTGTTGAAGATCTTCATCCAAGCCTGTCAAGTAGTTAAAAGTGTTTCCTAAATGTTTCTTATTCTGTTTCACACATGCTTCAAGATGAGAATTCAGAGAGGTTTCTCTCATGATAACAGAGAAGGAGAAGCCTTTTATGATGGAAATATTTGCAAGCAGGAGCGATTGTTTTTCATAATGAACACCAGCCCATCCTCCACGTGCAGCAGCTGTAATTGTAATTATTTTTACTCACTGTTTGCCCACAAGTCCAGACAGTTACTTTGAAATAATTCCTAAATGCTGCTATAAAATCACTTCCAAATTACCTTCTCCGTGTGCTTGGTTGGGAGCCAGAGGAGGGGGATAAATGGCAGATTCAGAAATGAAAAAGTTAACTGACACTGGCTACAAGAAACAAAGGAAGAAGAAAATTTGCTAGAGGGAATAGAGCAAGATATTGAAAAGCAAATAAGTGAACTAATCCGATTTCCTGGCGGTGAGTCTGGGCACTTGTGCTCGGGCTGAGCACACTCTGTGCTTTTCATAAATTGAATTTATTGACTCCTCTTTCTTCCCTATCTTGCTTATAATTATCTCCCCCTCTCTTCCGTGTGCTCCTTATTTCTCATGCTGTCTGTAATCTCATGTCTCTATCTGTCCTTTTCTCCCCTCCTTAGAAAAGCCCAGAGAGTTGTTAATTCAGAGGGGTTTGACACATTGTTGTATCTTCCCTTGAAATCTCTTCCCAAAGTCATGAGAAGCTGGGGAGATAAATTAAGCTCAGTTATTAATGTTTGCATGTTATTGTAATGATAATGCCAGTAATGGAGAGGAAAACTTAACCTAATGGAGCCATTAAGGGGGAGATATTTGGATTGTGTGTGGTGCTCATTTGTGCTGCCACTGCTGAAGTTACTCCAGCCAGACCATCCATGGCTTTTTAATCCTTTTTCCTGCTTTTCCAGCCATGGATGTGCACAATAACTCTTAAAATATACCTTTGGGTTTTGTTTTTTTTTTTCCTCAGTTTTTTTCCCCACCCTGGGCTACAAGAAGTTCTGATTCTTACATAAAAAACACAACTAGTACACAGTTTAACAAATCTGTGCAATAATTTCCTGGTAAACCATTGAATTCCAGAAGGATTCAGGTGTCTGCAGGCAGGTGAGGTTTAAGAGTACTTAAAATAACAATACCAGCAGCAGCAGCTGGTGCCTGACAGCCTGGCTACAAAATGTTATCCTTCAGCCTTGTAACCACTATTTTAATTTGTTGGATCAAGTGGGTCCTTAATTATGCATCCTAAAAAGAATAAAACCAGGATTTTAGCTTCATCCTCCAGTATTTTTACTTGATACCAATTTCCAGTCTAAGAGAAAAACACAAGGAAAATCTGGAAACACTGAATTAAAATGCAACAAAAAGACCTCTTCGTTTAACACTGCCCTCATTGAAGGAAGTTTATGATGGTCCAGCTTCCCTCCATGGGGTTATGTTAAAAAAAAAAGGAAATATTTTAAATGCATTAATTAAAAAAAAGGCAAGAAAAACCACTAAAAACCACAAAAATGTAGATAAAACCAAAGCAAGGTTTGGAACACTCCCGTTTGACTGAAGCTGAAATTTTGTGGGCAGAAATCTGGTTGTGATGAACAAATAAATATCTTCAATTTCTTTCCTTAGGACACTAAACAAAAACAGCTCATTTTTTCTCAGATCCTTTGGGAATTTTCTCTGTTTACTTGTGCAGCGTTAAATTGACATAAAGTTAATTTTCAGCCCAGAGATGGCCTGGAGAGAGTCTGTAATTCCTCTGCAAAAAGGAATTTTCCAGGTAGAAGAACCTTCCTGAGCTTTCCAGAAATCTCCATGGGGGTGCTGTGGATTGGAGGTTTTGGTGATGGATGAAACTTCCCTAGATTTTTGTTTCAAATGCAGCCAAGGAGCACAAAACTGACTCCTTTTATTCCATCAGCCTCTTCAGTGGATCCTGAAGGATTTTGTGGGCACAAGGACAGGCACCACCTGTTTGTGTGGATGCCTTGGGGGATTTTAAAGGCAGAATTTTTGTTAAGGTTGGAAAATACCTCCAGGATCATCGAGTCCAAGCATTCCCAGCACTGCCAAGGCCACCAGTGACCACGTCCCCAAGTGCCACATCCACACTTTAAAGGGTTTTTTAATCCCTCCAGGAGTGGGGGCTCCACCCCTGCCCTCCTGGGCAGCTGGGCCAGGCTGGACAATCCCTTTGGGAAAGACATTTTTCCTAAAATCCAATCTAAGTGCAGCTCTTCACCCTTGCAGGAACTGGGTGGAACAGCACAGTTCACTGGGATATTTTTAGGAAGAATACGAGAATTTGGTTAATACCAAACCTGACATGGTTTTAATTCCCTTTATTGTTCATTTTCCCTGTTTTCCATGACTGTGACAATTGCAGTCCAGACCTCCAAGCTGCGCAGTGTTGCTCAGACACCTGAATCAGCTGTAAGATTTCAAGGTTTAAATCTGGGGCTGTTCCTGACATAAAGCCTCATAATTCACAAATCCTTTCCTGCCGTTTCTTGTAAGGTGACTCATAATTAGTCCTTACTCGTTTGGTGGGTTTTGTAGGCAAGAAAAATGGTTTGGGTTGGAAGGGGCCTTAAAGATCCTCTCATTCCAACCCCTGCCATGGGCAGGGACACCTCCCACTACTCCAGGTTTCTCCAAGCCCTGTCCAACCTTGGAGCATTTCCAGGGACAGGAAACCTGGTCTAGTGGAAATAATTAAATGATTTTTAAGGTCCTTTCCAAGCCAAACCATTCCATGATCTGTGGTTCCGTACGAAGCCCAAGATGAGAGCAGCATGTTCAGACTGTTGGAGTTTTGATTCTGGCTCAGAACCTGGGAAGGAGCCAGGTGAGGGATATTCAGTATTGGATATTTTCAGGATATTTTTCCTCAAGAGTTTAATTGCTGGGAGTGGGATTTTTCTTATTGTGAGCTCAGGTGTTTTTATTTCCTTTAACAGCCACAGCACTAAAGCTGTGATAGCATGAGGGGAGATGAAAATGGATCATTAGTGAGACTCTTCAGGCCTCCAAACCACTGCCTTGTTGAGTCATCAAATTGCTTCATTCTGCTTCTGTGACTTGTCTCTGGTGTGATGTGTTTATCAGCAACGTTCTGTATTTTTTTTAAAATTGCAATTTTTTGTTCTGTATTTTTTAAAAAAATTGCAGAACTTCAGGGAGTGTCTGGGATAACTTGGAGTTACTGAAATGTGTGTTTCTCCCTCTCTCTTCCCTCCCCTCTGATCGTTTTTGCAGCAGAGAATGCTTGGGAGAGGAGGATAAAGGCATTGTCCAAATCAAGCACAAGACCATCAACTAATTTCAGCAGAAGAGCTTCTTTTTTCTCCCAAAGAACGATCCAGCAGCCCAATAAAGAGAAGAAGTGGAAGAGCCATTTGAAGGTCAGCACCCTCAGGTCTCAATCAGCCTGAGCTGGATCAGCCGAGACCTGGATCTTGTTCCATCTGAGCGCGCCCGTCCGAGGCCACCGCTCTGCCTTAGCAGAGCCCACTTGTTGGTGATTGAAAGAAGGGAAAGAAAAGAGGGGAAATATCCTTCAAATGCTGCTGTTTCACTGTAGAATCTCCTCAAAGGTCTCTGGCAGAGCAGGGGGTGTAACCCTTGCAGCGCAGGGACGCCGCCGTTCCTCCGGAGCGGCCCCTGGTCCCGGTGTCAGAGTTCCCCTCACAGTGTAGAATTGTAAATTGTGCTATAACTTATTTCTCAAACTTATTTCTGGCTTGGTGAAGTCTCTCTCTGCAGGCCTTCTGCTGGAATGATGTTCGTGACCCAACACTCAGGGTGCTCCACGGCCTTTGTTTCCGTGGGATGGTTCTGTTGTGCTCCTCGCTCGTATCAAGTCCTGACGAAAATGCCTCGCTCTGTACCAACAATAAATCTATTTTATGCACAAGATTGATGCTGCAGTCTGTCTCCCTTCCCACTCCTCGGGGGTGGATGGTGTTCCCTCTGCTGTGTCAATCACGCTTTCCCAGCAGATGTTGTTGCTGAAGCTTTCAAGCACAGACTTTCATGCACAACCAGCCCTGGTGTCAGGAACGGGGCTTGGATTGAGCTGTTTTCCATCACAGCCACCTCAAAGGATCCCACGTGATGGGAGTGTTGTGATTTATCCACTTCCCTCCTCGGGAGATGCTCATGAATGGAGCACCACAAGCTCTTGTTGCCTGCAGAGGCTGTGGGTGCCCCGTCCCTGGGAGTGTCCCAGGCCAGGCTGGACAGGGCTTGGAGCAACCTGGGACAGTGGGAGGTGTCCCTGCCCATTGCAGGGGGATGGGGTGACGTGGTCTTGAGGTCCATTCCCACCCAAACCATTCTGGGATTCTGTGAAAGGGCAGAAACCCCCCAAAATCTCCAAACCAGCTTTGTGTCAGCGCCCAGTTTCCTTTAATTCTTTTTCTTCGGGTAAAAGCTGCCACACTCCGTGTCCCAGGCAATCTTAGAAGGGACGTTTTACACAATGGTGAAAGTAATGATGTCAAATGAGCAGCGAGTCTGGAGCCTTCTGCTGTTTATTTACCTGTTCTTCCTCTCTAATTGGCTGTGTTTGAACCTCATCCTACTGAACAACTGCGGTGCACCTGTGGATCTCATTTATTATTCATGCAAAATATTACCAGTGACTTTCCTAATTATCAAGATGCTTTGTGAACGCTGTTTAATTAAGGTTTTTTTTTTTTTTTTTTTTTTTTTTAAATTCCCCCCAAGGAAGCGGGGATTTTTTTTTTTTTTTTACATGCCAAGCAACTGTAAAGTTGATGGGAGTGGAGGATCCTGGGGTCCAACATCAGGTGCCAGGTAAACTGCTCAGGAGAAACAACAGGGACATAAGCACCGTGTTTACACGATGACTTGCTGTAGTGTTTACAAATCAGCTAACTCACAAATCCTTCTCTCTAATGTTCTCTTTTGTAACAGAGAGCCAGAAGTTGGCAGAGCCAGCCTTGCCAGACTCAGAATTGGCAGCAAAACACAGCATAGAGGAAAAGCAGACGTTTTTCAGGCCAGATGATGCTGTAAAATCAGGGGAAGAGCTGTGTCGGGAAGGAAGATCTCTGTTACTGCCAAATGTTTATTGGTTTCTCATCCTGACAGCCTTGAGCAATGAGAGTCAGCCTTGCCTGCTTTGTTCCAACTGTGTTTGAGGTGTTGTGTTCTTTAAACATCTTCTGTGGCATCAGGGGTGGCATCTGCAGCCTGTGTGCCTTGGCCTTGGGAGAGGCAGCAGCAGGGAAAGGACTTTAAAACTGTCCTTGGTGTGAACTTTAAAACTGTTCCTGGTGTGGGCTTCAGAGGTGTCCTTGGTGTGGAAATCAAAACTCTTCCTGGTGTGGGCTTTAAAACTGTCCTTGGTGTGGGCTTCAGAACTGTCCTTGGTATGGGCATCAAAACTGTCCTTGGTGTGGACTTTAAAACTGTCCTTGGTGTGGACATCAAAACTGTCCTCGGTGTGGGCTTTAAAACTGTCCCTGTTGTGGCTTCAGAGCTCTCCTTGGTGTGGACAACCTTTGCCTTTAAACCAGAGCAGTAATTCTGGATATTTCTGGCCTTTCACCACCCCCTCAGCTTTTGCCACCTCTGCTTTTGTGTACCTGCACCCCTGTCCTGCTGTAGGTGTTTGATTTCCTCCTTCTCCCTGCTTGATGGGTGCTGAAATCTTAAAATCTTGAAGTTTCCTGGGGGTTTTTTAGTATGGAAAACCTACAGAGAAGTTTCCCTCCTATTAGTGATTTTATGTTTCTGTGACCTTTTTATGCACCTGCAGATCCCAAACCAGCACCAGCTGTTGGTGACAGCAGGAGGTGCTGGGACAGAGCAAGGCCAGGCTTGTCCTTCACAGGTAGCAGGGACAGAGAGAGTGGAAAAGTAGAAATTTGATTTTTGTCAAATTGTGATTTGCAGGACCCAGAAATCATCGTTTGTCCCGTGCCAGGTGACGGCCCGCTGCAGCTCCCTGCCCATGGCCGGCCCTGTTCCATCAGATAAAAGCAGACAGGGATTGAGATCTGGGTGCAAACAGCTGCAGATGAGGATTTTGTGACCTGGTCAGTCCATAATTTGTGATGGTTTGTATTGAGCTGACGCTTTTGGGGGTTGGCTGAAGACCCAAGAGGGGATGTGGGAGGAGAGAGCAGAAGAGGACGAGGTCCTGCAGCCTGGAGAGTCCTTGCTGTGCTCACAAAACCCTCTGGGGACCATGGCCAGCATTAGTGTCCCCACTCCTGCTTTCCAGCACTGACTCCCTGAGGAGCTGGGGGCTGTGCCACTGTCACAGCAGGGTCCAGGACAGCAGAGTGACCCCCAGAGCCCGGGGCAGGATTCACGGGGAGGTCTGGAGAATGCAGGAGAGTGAACCTGGGGAGGTGAGGCACGGGGGCGGGGGTGCTGCTGAACTTTCTGCTCGCTGCTTTCAGCTCTGTGTGGGCTCTGGCGCCTCCCTGGCTGCTCTCACGGGGTCAGACAGAGCCTGCGAGCAAAGGTTTGATCCTCAGTGTTCAGCAGCTGAGGAGCTGCAGCAGCTCCTGCTCCTCCCTGGGGAAAGGGGGACACGAGCTGAGCTTGGCCACGTTCTGAGGGGGACTTGGCTCTTCCAGTCCTTGGGAGAGGCAGCGAAATTCCAGGAGAACCTGGGGCACCGAGCCAGGGCTCCTCCGCAAGAATGTCAGCTCCATGTGAACAAAGACACTGGGTAATTAGAGAGGTAATTAGTTTGGTAATTACTAAGGTAATTAGTTTGATTCTCTCTCAAGCCAGTGAGAGAAGTGGGAAGTGCTGGAGGGAGCACCTTGAGTTTCAGGCTGCAGCAGCCCACCCGAGGTTAACCCTTCACCCCCTGCAGCTGACAGGGGTGAAAAGGGGGTGGTTTGCAGGGGAAATAACCCTAAACCCCCAGTTTGTCAGAGGTCTTGTGCCCAAAAACTTTTGAGCCAGCTTCTGATGACACCCAGAAGTGCTTGTGGTCAGGGCAGGATTGAAGGCCGATCATCCTGCAGTGGTGTGTTTATACAAGATTTTTTATTTCATTAAGGATGCTGGGGACACCTTTTGGGTGAGGACAATTCTTGGGGAGCTGTGTGGACGTGTCCCAGTGTCACTGCTGAGGTTGATTCTCCTCCTGGTATTGGATCCCTCACATCCCTTCACCCCTGGGCTGCTCGGCTGGGTCAGCATTCCATGGAATCAGCACCTGGAGGTGATTTTTTTTCTGCCTGTGTCCTAGAAACCAGATATTTTCTGGCCACCATGCCCAGGAAAACCATCCCTCTCGTGGACAGGGCAGTGCAGCTGTCCCAGTGATCCCAAAATGAAGATGAAACTGCCCGTGTTCATTTGGGAGGCTGGAGCTGCAGGAAGTGGATTTTACTCCCCAGTAAACTGCAAACTAAGCAGATTCTTCCTCGTGTTCATCTGCTGCTGATACAGAAATAGCAGGGCTGGGAGGGACTTGGCACCTGCTGGAGTCCACTATTCCATAAAAACTGATAGCAAGAAATTCACAAGCCCCTTCAGCTCCTTGCCACGTTGTTCACAAGTTTGATCGTGGTACAGGGATCAGATCTGCAAAGGTTCAGTGGGTGAAGTGCAGTGGGAACAAGGAGATGAAGAGTCCATTAATAGATGAAACATTTTTGCCAGACATGAGAATTCACCGGATCTCTCTCCTGTTTCCTATGTCAGGTAGCGAGAATTTTTTTCCCCCCTTCTCAGTTTTAATATTATTAACACTTGGCCTGCTTTGAAAAGGTCAAAGTCAGCTTGAATGTCTTCTAATGTGACTTTTGGTGAAAAGCAGGCAAACAGGGGATCTGTATCCCAGAGCTGCCTTTAAACAGCAGAGCCTGAAGTGTTACAAAGGAGTTTGCAGCACTGGGTGAGGCCTGGCTGATGGCCGGGGGGTGTTTGAGGGCAGGGAAAGGGCTCTGATCTCTGCTTTATTGAAAGTCCCACTCCTGGAAGTGGGCAGACAGATGAAACCTCTGCTTTTGCCTGAAAAAAATGACCTTTGCCATGAGCAGTCTGTGCCCAGGATGCAGCTGCAGGAGCACAGGGAATGAGCAGAGCAGGGAGGATTTGAGGTTTTTCCTCTGTGGAAGTTGATCCTGTGGCTGTTATTGGGAATAATGTGAAGTGCTGGGAACGGGACAGCTGAGTGAGGCTGGAGCAGGTAGATGGAACTGATTTAGAAAGAAAACCCCTTTTTTTAACATTAAACAGAAGGGAAATCTCCCAGTTCCTGTGCCTTGGTCCCAGTTTGGTCTGGGAGGAGCAGCAAGGGAGTGTTGTGACAAACGAGTGCCGAGTTCGTTGTTCCTGCAGGTTTGGGGGGAATTGCTGGAGAGGGGAGGTGGGGGAGAGACAGCCAGGGATATTAAACAACCTCCAGTAAAACAAGAGCTGGTTGTGACCCACTCCAGGCCCTGTGGAGTGGGTATTTTCTTGGGAAGCACCGTCAGTTCTGGGATCTGCACCTGATCAGAGCCATTCACTGCACAGGGAATTCCGTGTGCTCCTTGGATCCGAGCGTCCCCTCAGGGAGCGTCTGAGAGGGCGTCACTGTGAATCACCACAGTCTGCCCTTGCCCTGGGGTTTGTTTTTTTGGTTTTTTTTTTCTTTAAATGGAAGCATTTTAGTCTGACGTGGCAGCACTTTGGGGGGTTTGAGCAAAGCTGTTACCAAGGAACCAGAGAGAGAATCAAACCCGTGTGTGTCATGGAACCTCGGTGACTCAGGGCTCCCACAGAGCCCCTGCTCTTTGCTGGGCTGCTCCTCCCGCTCCCTGGGGTCACTCGCAGGGACTTGATGGCCTTTCAGCTCCTTCCCTTCTGCTGCCCAGCGAGGCTGGAGCTTCCTGCAGCTCCCCGTGCTCAAGGTGAGGTCATGGGATCGTTAAGGTTGGAAAAGATTTTAAACATCAGCAGATCCAGCCTTCAACCCACAGCCACCACTACAGCCCGTCCTCAAGTGCCACCTCCAGGGGTTTTTGGGACATTCCAGGGGGTGGGACTCAAGGCAAGGGGTCTAAAATGTGGTTTCACCTCCCTTCTTTCCCCAGCTGAACCAATTTGAGTTTTGGTCCGTGCGGGAGATGCCGAGTGCTCTGTGGGGGTCACTCCGGTTGGGCATCAGGAGGAATTTCTCCATGGAAAGGGGGTCAGGCCTTGGCAGGGCTGCCCAGGGATGTTTGGAATTCCCATCCCTGCAGGTGTGCAAGGAGTTCCTGGAGGTGGCACTCGGGGCTCTGGGCTGGGGACAAGGAGGACACAAGGATGGTCTCAGAGGGGGATCTCTCCCATTGGGGTCTCCAGCCTGAATGATTCTGTGATCAGGGGATGTGTTTTTTAATTTGGCATCACTGAATGCAGCATTCAGCCTCTCCACGCCTCCGTTTCCTGGTGGAATTAACTCTGCCAGCCTGGAGAAGCTCGTGTGGGCACGGGATGTGCAGTGTGACCACCAGGAGCGGGCTCTGCCTGTGTGGTGGCTGTTTCTCTCCTGTTCTGAGTTCTGCTTTGGAAAAACTGAATTTTAAGGAATGGTCTTGGATCAGTCCTGGAGTGTTGGGATCCAAGAAGCAGGGAAATTACAGGATAGTGGACCTGTGAGCCAGAAATTAGAATTAAACACATTTTTTGAGTTAAGGCCCTGGGAGAAACTTCCAAGTTTAGGTGGTAGAACCAAAAATATAGATGTGTAGTCAAAATAGAGACAAGATAAAGAAAAGTTTAGAGTTTAAGATATAGAGAGCATAGAAATAACTATAAGAATAACAAGAAGTCTATAGAATGAATTTATATGGTAGAACAAGATTGGTCGAAAAAGGTCACATTATTACTAGATAAAATTTATTATTAATTTAGTAATATAAACATCCTAAGTATTAATATTCGATAAAATTTATTATTAATTTAATAATATAAACATCCTAAGTACTAATATTCTATTAATTAATAAATCTTTAAAAAATTCTGCAAACTAAAGTCCTGTGATTTCTAACCATACTTTCAACACCTGTAAAGACCTCATGCTTTTACTCCATATAAAAAATAAAATAAACTACACTTCCAAACATCTAAAAACCCCATCTCTTACCTCATCAAACAATAAAAATAAACCAATTTACCCACTCTGGAGCTGCGTGGCTGCCGTGCCCTCCCTGGGACACCCAGGGTTTGTTGGGAAAGCTGAAAAACAGCAGAGTCCAAATAACCTCTTTGCCCAGCTTGGTTTAAAAACACCAAAATCTCAGTTTGTCACTGCTGTTCCTGATGCCCTGTGGATC
>VXBU01017235.1:62266-78990 GCA_013400315.1 Bombycilla garrulus
GGTTTTTTGGTTGTATTTTTTGTTTTTTTTTTTTTTTTTTTTTTCCCCTTGGATCTCAGCTTGCAACAATCACCTGATCAAGACCATGAGGTGCTGAGGGCAGGCAAGGGCCCCAAAAGTTGCCTGAAGGAAGTTCATGACCCTCAAGCAGAGACAACCTTTTATTAAATTTTTTTTCAATATTTTCAATATTTTTTTTTCAATAATTATTTAATTTCTCAGGGGGTGGTGTACAACGTGTCACACTCTGACTTCCAACAAACTGAGGACAAGCAGCAGAATCACCACACTGATGTTCTGGAGCTTCAGCCCTTCTCCTGGGTTTGTTCTTCAATCTCTTTCCCCTGCCAGAAATTATTCTCCACTTGATTTAAAGGATTACAAACTTTGCTTCTGCCCAGGTCCATCCCAGCTGCCTCTGGGGAGCCTCAGTTCCCTCCCTGCTGCAGGGACGAGAAGGCTTTGGATCCAGGCGGCCTCTGAGTGGGCTCCTTCACTTTTAAATGGAGTTTCTGCTCAGAGGTTAAATCATTTCAGCTCTGATCCTCCTTAAAAGTGGTGATTAATCCCCTCACACTGAGCAGGATCGTGTACAAAAAGCCACCAACCAAAAAAAAAAGCCAGCCAAAAAACCACCCTGGGCATTTTTCCCTCCCAGTAATGAGAGCAATCCATAACGCAGCATCCCTTAAAGATCCCAGTTCCCCTGGAGGAGACAGCAATGGGCATAAAAACAATTCCGAGGTGCTCTGCCCCCCAGTTTCTGGTGGGGGAAAAGTCTTCAGAGAAAAGTAATTGTTGGCTTAAAACTTCAGCCTGCATTCAGCAGCAATCCATCACCTCCCGGAGTGTTCAGGAGCTCGGGTTACTCAATATTCAGGCTGGGAATCCTCAGCAGGAAAAAAGGGACCGGGGGCAGCGTGAAATACTGCCAGGGAAATTCTCTCTCTGCTTGCATTTCATGCTCTTTTCTTTGCCGAGGAGGGAGGGGAAAGGAACAAAACCTGAATCCTTTTTTCTGTTCCAGTCCTTGGAGAAGCAGCAGGAGTGTGGGGACGTGGGACCCGCAGTGCAGCCCCATCCCGGCTGGAAGCAGAGGGGCTGTGGGCCTGAGAACACGACCCTTAAATACACCTGGGCTGTGATTTCAGGGGCTAAACACACCTGGGCTGGGATTTCAGGGGCTAAATACACCTGGGCTGGAGTTTGTGATGTTAAATACACCTGGGCTGTGATTTCAGGGGCTAAACACACCTGGGCTGGGGTTTGTGGTGTTAAATACACCTGGGCTGTGGTTTCAAATGTTAAATACACCTGATCTGGGGTTTCAGGCATTAAATACACCTAGGCTGAGGTTCCAGGTGTTAAACACACCTGGGCTGGAATTCCAGGTGTTAAATACACCTGGGCTGTGGTTTCTGGTGTTAAATACACCTGGGCTGGGGTTCCAGATGTCAAACACACCTGATCTATGATTTCTGGTGTTAAACACACTGGGTCTGGGGTTTCAGGTGTTAAATACACCTGGGCTGTGGTTTCTGGTGTTAAATACACCTGCGCTGGAGTTCCAGATGTCAAACACACCTGGGCTGTGTTTCTGGTGTTAAACACACCTGGGCTTTGATTTCTGGTGTTAAATACACTGGGTCTGGGGTTCCAAGTGTTAAATACATATGATCTGAAGTTTCAGGTGTTAAATACACCTGGGCTGGAATTCCAGGTGTTAAATACACCTTGGCTGTGATTCCAGGTGTTAAATACACCAGGTTTGGGGTTTCAAGTTTTAAACACACCTGGGCTGTGATTTCTGGTGTTAAGCACACCTGGGCTGTGGTTCCAGATGCTAAATACACCTGATCTGTGATTTCTGGTGTTAAACACACTGGGTCTGGGGTTCCAGGTGTTAAATACACCAGGTCTGTGGTTCCAGGTGTCAAACACACCTGGGCTGTGGTTTCTGGTGTTAAACACACCTGGGCTGTGGTTTCTGGTGTCAAACACACCTGGGCTGCTGTTTCTGGTGTCTAACACACCAGGTCTGTGGTTCCAGATGTCTAACACACCTGGGCTGTGGTTTCAGACTCCCATCAGTGCAGTGGCCTTGTCCCCATGGCCAGGAAATCTCCCTTTAAAGCAGACTGGAGCGAAGCCCGATTGCTGAAGAAGCAAACACAAAAGATTGCTGCTGCTTCACGGAAATTTGCGTCATCAAGGCCGTTTCAGGCTCCGGGGAGGCCCTTCAGCTGCAGTTTCATGTTAATTCGCTGTAGTTACAGCCACCTAAGGGGGTGTGAATGCCAAACCTTTCATTCCTTAACGATAATTTCTAAAAGCTGTTATCGATCAGTGCTGGGGAGGTGTCTGCTCTGCAGCACTGGAGTGTCAGTGGTCTAAAAACAAATCTGACCTTTCCTAGCCAGGGTGTGGGGCTAACACACCCCAAACCTTAAATCTCACCCTATTTGGGTCTAAATCAAAGCAAATCTCACCCCATTTGGGTTTAAAACTTACCTGGAAGTTCCCAGAATCACAGAATGGTTGGGGTTGGAGGGGACCTTGGAGATCACCTCATTCCCTCAGGAGCCCCAGAGGGAACGTCCACCTTGACAAACCAGATCCTCCTTGGGAGAGGATCTTCTCTGGAGATTTCATGCAAAAAACACCCAAACCTACCCGTCCTCCACCTCCTTTTCCAGCACAGACTGGTGGAAATGTGAGGTGAAGATGAGTGAGGCCGTTTCCTGCTCTATCATCCCACAGCTGGGAGCTTTGCTGCTTTGAGACATTTGAGTCTGGCCCTTGTGCAGGTGCTGCCGAGGTGCCAGGAGACTTCTTTAGGCAGGGGAAACTCTTACGTGGTGTTTGTCCTTGGTAGAGTTACTCTAAACCTGTTTGTCTTGAGAGAGGATTACTCAGTAACCCCAAGGTGCTGTGATCTTGAGAGGTGACAGAGACACAGGGAAAGAAAACATCAGGATAATTTTATTTCGTGGTTGTACCACCCCCTCTTCATCACCTGAGTCAGTGTCTCTTTTTCCTTCAGTCCCCCTCCATCCCTTCCAACCTGTGTTTTGAAGGGGGTTTGGATGCTGCTTTTCCAGCAGTGTCATTTATCTCCATGTGTCTCAGACCCTGAGCTCGGAAAATCCCAGAGAAGGATGCACAGAAACAGATTTCAAACTTTTTCTGCACAAAAAAAATGACATCCCTTTGCCCTTAGTGAGGAGCTGGTGTGGTTTCCCAAATGCTCCATCCCTGGAACGTCCAAGGCCGGGTTGGACAGGGCTGGGAGCAGCCTGGGACAGTGGAGGTGTCCCTGCCAGGGCAGGGGTGGCACTGGATGGGATTTAAGGTCCCTTCCATCCCAAACCAGTCTGGGTTTCCATGAATAAGGCTTGGGTCACTGCTTTGTCCCCATGGTCCATCCTGCAGCTGATTAATTGGATACAGATGGAGCCAACTCCTTGCTCTGCTCTGGAATCTCCCTCACCTCATTCACTCTCTGCTGAGAGAGGCCGACACTGCTGGATTCCCACCTGTGGGAATCCTGGACACAGGGAATGTTTCTCTGCCTGTCCTGAGGGGTCCTGATCCCCAGGAAAACGCTGCTTTTAACCTCCATCCATGGAGAAAGCTTCCAAAGCTTTGGGATGAGCTTGAATCAACAAGTGTGTGAAACAGGTAGTGCTGCAGTTGTCACAGGGTGAAAAATTTAGATTCTAGGTTTGATCTAGCATGGATGTAGGTGAGAGACCAAGAGTGAGGATTTTGGGTGTTGTCCTTTCTTCCTTCTTCTACCTACTCCATTTTCTGCAGTGTGGGGAGCACAATTTCATTAGACAGAAGTGCCCACAAAGCAGGTACTGNATGGATGTAGGTGAGAGACCAAGAGTGAGGATTTTGGGTGTTGTCCTTTCTTCCTTCTTCTACCTACTCCATTTTCTGCAGTGTGGGGAGCACAATTTCATTGGACAGAATTGCCCACAAAGCAGGTACTGCGTGGACAGACAAATAATTAGGAATTGGTGGGAAAAGAATAATAAAGTACATGTTAGTTACATTGTTGTAGTTAACTGGAGAGCACATCTTGTACATAAGGACTTGGAGCATTTTGAGGTCTTGCTGCCACACGGCCTCGAGGTGCTGAGAACCTGTTGTCATCCAGAGCCCTGAACTGATAGAGATAATAAACTACCCAGAAGAGAAAAACATCAGCACGTCCCATATGCCTCATTCCTGAGTGTGGCACAGCACCCTGATACCTTCCCAGGTGATCCTGCAGCCCCCAGGAATCCTGGACACCCCTGGGTGCTCTGCACCCATCCCTGCTGTCCCAGAGCTCCTCCTAAATTGGGCTGGCCTCCCATCCCGCTGCAGCCCGAGCCGGATCATTGATCAATAATCTGTGGCAGAGAGCTGGACTGCAAACCTGAGTTATGGAGCAGATCACAGAGCAGGGTGATTGAAGGGGCCGTCACTTGGGGTATTGCAGAGGTTTATGTCTGGTAATCTCTTGTGGAATAAAAATAAAAGCTGACACGACATCCTGAATTATCCTCTGATGGGGAAGAGGGTTCCTGGCTGGCTGCACTTGTTGCAGAGATGTCCACATTGTTATTGCTGGCCATAATTAATTCCCTTGCTGGCAGGCTGAGCCTGGAATTTGCTTCTGGAGCCCTGACTCCTCTTTTGCCTGGAGCAAGGAGAATAAAGACATGCAGACGAGGATGTTTCCAAAAGGAGCAGGGAATTATTTCTTGGGTGCTGTTAATTCAAGCCCTCTGGCCAGGATGAAAGAGCAGCAACAAAAGTTTTTCACTCAGCTCTTTGTAATGGGGAGGAAGGGACAAAAGCAGCGTTTCTTACACCCCCACAAGTTGTTTATTGGATTAGATTGACGCTTCTGGGAACAACCTGTTTGCATACCAACCCCTCTCATGCTAAACATCTTCATTAATTAATTCCATCTGGCTCGCCTGCCTTTAGATAGAAAAGATCTCTTGCTTTGATCATTTGCTGTTTACATCTTTCTTGCCGTTTGGTAAAACACACAATAAATACTGTGTGGCACAAAACAAACAGAAAAGAAAAAAAAAAAATAAAGCAGCCAACAAATCCCTGAAACACGCTAAAAAACTGTCAAGCACCTACAAAATGTGCATCCTGGTCCAGCTCAGTTTCCTTGAGGACAAGGGAGCCTAAAACCATGGTTCAAGGTGGGGTTTGCCACCTCTGGGTGTTTCTGTAGCTCCTCCAAGAGATGATGGCGTGGCCCCAAAATCCCTTTCCTGCAGATTTGGTCTTGCAAAGGCTTGGGAGCAGCTGCTTGGGGTGGTGGAGGAGAGGGGGACTCAGATGGTGGGGTCTGCGTGTCTCATCCATCCTCCATCCTTCCTTCACCCCTTTCCCGAGAGGCTGAACGGGGTTTGCAGGGCTCTCTGTGAACACCCTGTGAGTTCGGGTTTTTTTTCTGTTCCCAGGCTCAAGAATGGGGTGGAGAAGGGGCCAGGGCTCCTCGGAAGGACACAGTGAGGGGCAGGTGCCTGGGCACAGCAGCAGAGTATTTTCATGGAATATCTGCCCTATCCTGCTCCCCTGGTTTTGTGACCAGGAGCAGCTTCCCCATGGTGGGACTAAGGGGAGTTTCCCTCTGACCCTTTATCAGTTTGCAGCACCCCAGACTGGCCCCGTTCCCCCTCGTGCCCCCCAGGATGTCCTTGCAGGCTCCTCAGCGGCTGCCCAGGGGTCACTTTGCCACTCGCCATGGCTGAGCTGTGCGGGCTGACCCTGTCCTGCTCTTAGGGGCAGAGATTCCCCCGTTCTGCTTCCCCTGCCCCGTTCCCTCCCCGGGTGCTCTCCTCGGCTCTGTGGCCACCCCGTACCATGAGTGTCCCCGGGATGCTGGGGAACGGTTTCCATGGTGACAGCGCGCTGAAAATCTCTCAGCACGTTCTTTCCCCCAGTCTTTCTCGGGTGGCAGGAGGGGATGGAGCAGCCAGGGTCCCCCCCAGGCTCCCCACACACCCCAAATCTGCCCCATCCCAGCCATTCCCCCTGGAGATGGGAAAGGGGCTCCTCTTTCTTCCCAGCTGCAAAGGTAAAGTGTAAAAGAATCAGGCACTGAAGTTTGGGGTGAAGGGTGGGGGGGATTGGTTACAGCTCTCCTGATGCCTGGAAAGGCTGATCTTAAACAGAGATTAGGGAGAATAAAAGGATAAAAGGGATTTATTGAAAGGATCCAGCTTGGGCAGTGCAGGAACCCCTCAGGGCTGCCCCCAAGTCAGACCCACAAATGGGCACAAAATGGATCCCCCGGTCACGAGGCCTCACGCTTTTATAGGTTTTGGTTCATCAGCACATTGGAGTTAATTGTCCAATTCCAGCTCCAGGTGATGAAGCTCCATCCTCCTTGTTCCCTCTCTTCCTTCACTGTTGTTTCCACTCTTGGGCCTAAAATTTGTCCTTGGTCCCAGCTGGAAAGGAATTGTTTTGTCTCCCTACTCTGTGATCAGAGCTTTCCAACCCAGAAAATAAATATGAAACCCAGAACTACACACCAAACCAGCACAGAATCTGAAAAATATAAAAGCTAAAACTTAAGGCATCACTCCCAAAACTCTCCTGATGCCGCGTGAGGCTGTTCCCTCAGCCAGGACTGTGCTGATCTCGGGGCAGGAGGGTGGCACTCAGAGGCCACGCTGTTCCCAGCTTTGGAGCTCCTGAGGAACAGCCTGGGCTCTGGTTTTACAGAATTCCTCCTTCAACCTCTCTGCCCCTTTGTGTGTTTGAACAATTTCCACCCTTGGAGTGTGAGGAGGACTCTGCAGTAAGGTGGAATTTCAGAGCAGAGGGTACAGAACAGCCCAAGGCTGTTTTTCCACCACAAATAAAATGAGAAGGAGATCACTCAGCGTGGCATAGTTGTGTTTCCATGAGGAAATTTCCTCATTTTCCAGAACAGGGTGACCAAACCCCGTCTGTGTTTTGGGAAGGCCGGGCTGGGCAGGGCTTGGAGCAACCTGGGATAGTGGAAGGTGTGTTGGAACAAGATGAGCTCTAAGATCCTTCCCACCCAAACCACGCCATGATTCAGAGTCCTTCAGCCCAGGTGAGACCTCCCCAGTCTGCCCAGAGGCTGGGACGCTGCTCAGGGTGCTCTGAGGCTGTGACAGAGCTGCCAGAGCTTAAAAGGATGTGTAATTGTGAGCTGGATTTTGCTGACCCTGCCTGGTTTGCTGTAATGGATGGAGCTGTGCCTCTCTGCTCCTGGGGAATCACAACAGGCTGGGGATTGACCTGAGGACACATCTGGCCACAGCTGCTGGGCTCTCCCCAGCAGTCACTCCTTGTGTGTGCTCTGATTAAAAAGGCAAATGTTTTTTTTTTCTGGTCATTTTCTGAGTGTTCCTGAGGGGTGAAAGTGATTTAAAAATTAAGATGTAGACAAAAACGGGATACTGGGGGCTTCTGCACAGGAGATAAGGAACAAAGGAAGGCTGGGGTTGGGAGGATCAGGGGATCAGCACCCAGATTTTGAGGTGGGGGAAGCACGGGGTGCTCAGGGAGAGTTTTGGGGTAAGTGTGCACTGGTTTGATGTTCACTGGTCTGATGTTCACTGGTTTGCCCTGCACTGGTTTGATGTTCACTGGTTTGCTGTTCACTGGTTTGTCCTGCACTGGTTTGATGGGCATTGGTTTGATGTTCACTGGTCTGATGTTCACTGGTTTGATGTTCACTGTTTTGCCCTGCACTGGTTTGATGTTCACTGGTTTGATGTTCACTGGTTTGCTGTTCACTGGTTTGTCCTGCACTGGTTTGATGTTCACTGGTTTGCCGTGCACTGGTTTGATGGGCACTGGTTTGATGGGCATTGGTTTGATGTTCACTGGTTTGATGTTCACTGGTTTGTCCTGCACTGGTTTATGTTCACTGTTTTGATGTTCACTGGTTTGATGTTCACTGTTTTTCCCTGCACTGTTTTTCCTCACTGCCCCTGTGTTGGTAAAAAGGAAATATCAGCAGGTGAGCCTGGGCATGGTGGGGAGAGACACTGGCTGAATGTCTCAGTGGGAATGGAACCACAGCCCTGCTTTACAGATTTCAGGGCTTCCTGCAATTTCAAATGTCCACTAAAATAACAAAACCACCTTTTCTTTACATCCAGAGCTGTTGGAATTTGCAATACTGGGGGTCTGGGTGCATTTCTGCGGGAGAAGGAGACCCCTGGGCCTGGGAGGCTGGGGAGGGAGAGGTTTCAGAAGGAGATGTCACAGAAAAGGATTTGGATGTTTTGGATGAAGCTCCTGAGTGCTTCCAGACAGTTCCAGAAGATCCTTTCCCCCCTGGGGCAGGATGAACTTCACCTCACCCCTCCCTGGCAGATGTTTGGCCAGTTTGCACCAGCTCTCATTTTGCCCATTAAAATGGAATTATTCGGGTTCACTGAAGCATCTCTGGTCACGCTTTTGTGGCTGGCACCACATGGACTGGCACAAAACCTGCTCCCTAAATCCAAGAGTTTACAATGTCCCTGATGAGTCCATTTTCCAAAACCTTCTGTTTTCACACCAACATTGGTTCAAAAGTTCCTGCACTCAGACCTTGGCTTAGAAAAATCCAGAAGAAGAGCTGCATCTTGTTTTCAGGTTTTATTTTTTATTACTTTTTCCCTTTTCAGGAAAAAGAGAGGGCTTCACGCCCTCTGCAGCAGGGATATTAGAGGGGCAGCAGGGAGCCAGTGTTCCCCAAAAAGTGTCTCCTGATCCTTGTAGGGAACTGGGAATACCCCAGGGGCTGCTTCAAGTTTTCCCTTTTGCTGGATCCCACAGGAATTTGAAGGGCTGCTGCTCCAACCTTGTGAGCTTGCGCAGTGACCCCAGAGTGGCGCAGGTTTAGAAATGAAATTGTGGTTAGAAATCAGGGTTTAACTCTGATCAAACCCTCCCAATCTCTTTATGTGAGCCTTGGGAATGCTCAGGAGAGTGTTTCTGATGGATTTCAGTGGATCTCTGCATTGGTGGTTCTGTCCAAGATTCAAACCAGGTGATTTTGGAGCTGGAGGTTGGTCCTGGTGCTTTTCTCTCCAAATCTGGTTAAAGGGAGCAGGGTTAGACGGGATATTGGGAAGAAATTCATCCCTGGCACAGGGTGCCCAGAGCAGCTGTGGCTGCCCCTGGATCCCTGGAAGTGCCCAAGGCCAGACTGGACAGGATTGGAGCAGCCTGGTGCAGTGGGAGGAGTCCCTGCCATGGCAGGGGGCTGGAACTGGATCATCTTTAAGATTCCTTCCAACCCGAGACATTCCATGGCTCTGTGATAAATCCAAACGTGCACTCCTGCATTTTTCTGCTCACAGCCACGACAAAGCAGGAGAGGGTTGGAGATGCCCACCAGGGTGTGCAGACAGACTGAATCTCTGCAGGAGGCTCTGCCAGAGCCCAGCGACTTCTGCAAGGTAGGAAAGTCTCCCTAAATGACTCCCACTGTTAAGAATCTCCTCATTAAATCTGATTTTTTATAAATTTGTTCCTCGGTCTTAGGCTCTTTGAAACGCTTAGAGCAGTGTGATGGCGATGATATCAGTAACTCTGACAAAGTGCAGCAGCTCTTTCTTAGGATGGGCAGTTTGGAATTTCCAGAAGGAAGAGGATGGCTCAGCCTGGGAGGAGGAGCAGGCTGTAGAAGAGCAGGCTGTGGGAGAAGCTGATTTCCCCCTCTGGCATTGCCAAACTGCTCGATGTCAGATAAAACTGACCAACCAAGCTCTCTGGAATCCAGCTAAATCTTCATTTGTATGCCCAGAACTCCCCAAACGATGCTGATCACTGACAGGGCAAAAGAATCAATGCTTGACAGAGTTTAATGAACTCGAGGCTGTGCCTGCACTCGCACCTGGGCTGCAGTTTGGAAGAGACACAGAGAGGGACAGGAGATCCCTGGGAGCCTCTTCCATATTCCAGAGCCAGGAATAAAGTGAGGATCTATGGTTGTGGTCTGGCTTCTGATCCCTCTCCTGCTCCATGTAGAGAATCCTGGAGTGGTTTGGGTTGGAAGAAACCTTAAAATTCATCTCATTCCAAGCTCCTGCCATATGCAGGGACATCTTTTCACTGTTCCAGGTGCTCCAAGCCCCACCCAGCCTGGCCTTGGGCACTGCCAGGGATCCAGGAACAGCCACAGCTTCTCTGGGCACCCTGTGCCAGGGCCTCAGCACCCTCACAGCCAATAATTCCTCTCTGATATCTTTCCTAACCCAAATTTATTCTTCCTCTCCAAAGCTCAGCCATGGGGGAGGATTTATCCCCTCAGTGTCCCCTCCTGAAAATGGGGCTAAATCCTTTATTTTAAGGACAGATTTGTGTATCCCAGTGGTGGTGCTGAAGGTGACTGGGAGGCGTTTTCCTCTCAGTGAAGGAAAGGGACCTCACATCCTTTGAACGCCCATCCCAGGCTGCATTAATCCAGCTGCTCCGCTGCTCCAGAGCTCTGCCAGCGCTCCAGCTCGAGTGGAGAGTGTGATGGATGTGTTGATTTTCCCTTTCTCTCTGGAGTTCAAACACTTTGCATTGATTTGTGTCCTCGTTTGGGTGCTGGGTGAGCAGCCAGGCTGGGAAGCAGCTCTGCCTGTCGTCCATCAAAGCCTCCTAGTGCTTTGTCTTCATTCCCACTCGGCTGCTCCTTCACGGAATTGCGGCTGGGCCCCTGCCAGGCCGTGCTGGGGCTGGAGCTGCTGCTGGGAACCCTTCAGCACAGGCTCGTGAAACAGAGACAGAAAAATGGCATTCAGGATGTTCAACCCGGCCCTCTGCTCTGTGCTGAGTGCTGAGCTCAGCTCTGTGTGCTGAATGCTCCTCTCCCGTGGGGAGGGGTGACTGAGATCCCTGTGACTCCTCAAGGTTTAGCTTTCGTATTTTCCAGATTCTCTGCTGCCTTAGTGTGGAACTCTGAACTTCAAGAAAGTGTTGGCAAGTTCTCCTCACAGCTCAGTCAGACAAAACAATCCTTTTCCAGCCCCGGAACCAAGGGCACCGTGGCAACTTCGGGCCCAAAAAGTGCACACAACAGGAAATTGAGGAGAGCAATCTGTGAGGATGGGGCTTCATCACCTGAAGCTGTATTTGGACAATTAACTCCAATATGGAAATGGACCAAAACTTACAAAAGTGTGAAAACTCGTGACCCAGAGTCCATCTTGAGTCCATCTTGGGTGTAGCCTTGCCCAGGCTCTTGTACTGCCCATCCTTTGAAGACCTTTTAATAAAAAAACAACTTTATTCCTTTAACTCTGTCCAGCCTCTGCTCTCAGTAGCCTCTCCAGGCATCACCTGGAGGCTGTGGATGATGCAGGGCATCTCTGGATGGAGCTTTGGCATCCTGGACACGGAGAGATTGATCTCTTCCCTCCTCAGCTCTCTGCTGCTGCAGTTTGTGCTCCCTGTTTATCCCCACCTCCATCAAACATGGCACAAAATCGGGGGAGCATCGGGCTTTGTGCCTCTAAGGAAATTTTTTGGGCAAATAATCCCAATCCTCAGGATCCCCAGGGAGCTGCCTGCCTGCTGGATACAGCAGTTTCATTTTTTGATGTTAATTCACTCACAAAAAAGCAGGACAGGGAGAACCTGGAGCACGTGGGGCTCGCTGGGTTTTTCCTGTCCTGGAGCAGCCTGGCAGGAGCGGGAGGCTCAGCCCCACCTCAGGCCGGTGATCTCAGAATCATGGAATTGTTTGAATTGGAAAAGACCCGGAGGATCACCCTGGACCCAGCCCAGAGGGGTTTGTACAGAGGCACCCTCGTGTCCCGGTGCTGGTGGCCTTGGCAGAGGAGCCAGGAGCTGAAATATCCAGGGAATCTGCTTCTCCTTCCCCCCCTGAGGAGCACTCAGGCTCTCCCTGCTCACGGGGCTGCGTTGCTCTGGAGACAGAAAAACCCTGTTGCTGTAAAACCCTGGACACGTGGAAAGTTTCTCCAAGGAGAAACACCCCCAGAAATGCCCTGCTTGGAGGCCCTGAGGGAAACTTTCCCCAGCCAGGCTGTGACATCCCATCCTTGGCCACCAGCCAGTCCAAACCCTGCCCTCAGAAACACCTGCCAAGAGATGGGGGGGATTTATGCAGCATTAACACCACCAATTCCTGGAAAATCAATTCCATGGGGCACTGGGATGTTGGAAAATCTTCTCAGGCTGCAGCTGGGACATCCTGGTCTCTCTGCCTTGGGTGGGTGATGTGACATTGGGGACATCTGTCCACGCTGGCAAAGCCATAATGAGTCAGAACTAAACAAAAAGTCAGATTTGTGACCTGGGGTTGCTGAGTCACTGGAGGGAGAATCAATTCTCCCACTATAATGGTAATTTTGAGGCATCCTTTTCCTTCCTACCACCTGGGAAGCTTTATTAGGACTATTGATTAGGCTTTATTCATTAAACAGCAGTGGTGGGAAATGGAAAAGTCAAGGAAAAATCCCCCACAGCAAAAAAATTGCAGGCAAATCCCCCAGGGGTCTGGCCTGACACGGGGGAGACCCCGGTGAGGGTGGGAGGTGAAGGCTCCCAGCTTGGCTGTATTTTAACTTTTTAACTTCCCCCTGGTCAGGGTGTGGGGTTTATTTGCTTTGCTTGAAATGCTGATTTTTGTCAGGATTTTTTTTTTTGGCTGCTTTGATGGTTGTGGAGTTTTCCAGAATAAAATCTTCCCTATTTTTTTATTTTTTCTTACTTTCGAGGGATGCGCTGGAAGCTTTAAAGGGGTTGGGAGTTACATAACAAGGTTTGATTTTATTTTTACAGTGAGGGGCAAAGCTCTGTAAAGCCTCCATGAGCTTAAAAGACATTTTCAAGCATCCTTGTGGGCTTTCCACATCACCCAGCCCCGGGGCTATCCCTGGATTTTATCCCAGCAGCTGCGTTTGCAGCTTGGCTGTGAGGGAACAGTGTCTCCTGTGGCTCCCTGTGCACAGAAAACCCTTTCCTCACCCCATGGATTTGGGATCTGGGCTTCCCTGAGCTCACCCTCAGCTCCACGTAGCTTAGCAACAGCTAAATCTGTGTTTGCCAACATTTCCACTCCACAGAGGCCGGGAATTTCAGCGTCCCGTTGCCTGTGGGGATGCTCCTGTGGCTGCTGAGCTGCCCTGGCTGTGGGTGCTCCCCTGGAAATTCTGGGGATTGCAGCCAGCAGAGCAAATCCCAGCCTTTCCACCCCAAATACAGCTGTGGGGACAGCCAGGCTGGGAGCCACAGGTGGGCGTGCAGGTGCTTGCTGATCCTGCAGCACATGCAGGGAAATCCCAGATTCACCTCTCTGGGATGTCGGGCAGGGTTTTTCCAGCACAAAGAAAAAAAAAAAATAAAATCAAACCAAATCCACAGTGCAGAACCCTGAGGGGGAAGGAGATCTGACCTATTTTTACCTCATGAACTGAGTACAGATGAAGACTCGACTCCCCAGAGAAAAGCCACTTCTCCAGGCCAAATGTGACTCGTCACGTGAGGAAGGCCGTGGTTTTCCACCTGGATATCCCTCCCTGCCTGAGTGCTCGCAGAGATGTAAAGATATTTTTAGCTCTGAAATTCAGACCCAAGGCCAAACTGGGGCTGGCTTAACCCAGCTTGGAACTGTCCAGCGTGAGGAATGTCTGGGTGGGGCAGCTCAGCACACGGTGCCTGCCTGTGTATTTGGGCAGAGAGCCATCAAGTGAGGCCATAAATGAATGTAAAATGAGGTTAAATACTTCTGTAACCTAACACAACACAGGGGTGGCACGGAATAAAAAGCAGGAAGTGATTTAAAAGCGTGGAGTTCCTCTGAGGTAACACCAGGGTGATGCAGCTCGTGTGTCAGGGTCACATCTCATCCAGGCCCAGGTGGGAATTGTCCTTTCTGGCCTGGTTTTGCAGCCCTGGTGGGATTTTTCTCAACCTTTTGAAGCACCACCAGCCCCACCTGGTGAGGGAGGGGTTGGTGCTCCCTCCTTTCTCTTGGGGGTGTTGCTCCACAGCCCTTGGTGGTGAGCTGGTCAGGTTTGTGTCCAGTTGTTTGAGATCCTGACAAGGATCAGATCTTTTATTCAGGGACCAAATTCATCCTTTCACCAGCTGGAGGGAAATCCCTTTGTAATAATAACCCCTGAACTTCCACCTTTCCAGCCCTGCTTCATCACCTCTCATATCTCGGACCAGGCCTTGCTTTGGCTTTGCGGGGACCTGACATCCTAAAAGTTTCCCAGAATTTCCTTTAACCCAGGAGGGAAGGGAAAAGCAGCAAAACCAGAGCAGCAGCCAGTTTATTTCCACCACTGCCCTGCAGCTCAACCTCTCCTCTTCTTCTCCTCCAAATCCATCCCAAATCTGCTTCCTGCCCACACCTGGGACACTTTCGTGCTGCTGGGCATTTTTGGCAGGAAGGGATTGAGAGAGTGGCTCCATCAGAGCTTTTTTGAGCCACAGGCTTAAATTTTTGTGAGCTGTTCCATCCTCTGACCCCTAACAATCCCCCTAATGAAATGGGAGAAAAGGAGCAGTGATGACCTGCTGAGCTCAGACCATCTCTGAGAGTTTTTGGAGATCCCTGAGGAGGAAGAGGAGGGATTTGTGTTCCTTTTGTTTTCTTTGCCTTTTTTTTTTTTTCTTTAAAAGCAAACAAGAAGCATCCATGCGCACCTCAAGCACTGAAGTGCTCTGGGCCAGGAAATGACACAAATATTCATTACTCACCTGGGTACCTGAGTTTTTTAAGCTCACAGAGAGCTCCTGGGCATGTAGCAGAGCCAAAATAACACCGTGGAGTGGGGAGGGCAGGGATGAGGAGGGGAGACAAGGAGGAGGGCGGGGTTGGCTTTCATCTCTTTCAGCTGGGGCTCATCAGGGTGCTTTGGTCAACCAGAAATGCCCAGCGTGGCTTGAAAGGTTTCATCCTTTAAAAACCAGGTTCCCTGCAAGCTGAGGTGACTTTTGGGAGGGTTTTCTGCCCCAGCAGACCCCTCTTTCAGCCCACAGCACTCCTGTTGTGCTTCCTCTTTAATGCAACAAAATCTGCTCTGATTCCAGTGCAGGAATAAAAAGAGAAAGGACAAAATCACATCCAAACACAGCTCTGCAGAGGCTGCTCAGGGTGGAGGAACCACAGCTTTAATTTCAGGAATTTTTGGGGTGTCTGGTGCACCTGAATGTTGTTTTTTCTGTAAGACACAGCCCAAGGTCCAAGGACAATTCTTTAATCACTTTATCCCACTGTGGGTGAGATGTTTGCTGTTAACTCTTTGTCCCATTTGTGCCTCTCTGCACTCAGATTAACTCCTTGGTGGGGCATTAAGAAATTCCCCATAGAGCAAATGTTCTGGAATGGGAGGGATTTTCTGACTGGGAGCAGTTCCTGGCTGAGCTCTGGAGCTGGGACAGGCAGGATTTGAATGTCAGTTATTGGCAACACTTCCTAAAGTGCATTGAAACTTGGCAAACCCTGGGCTTTGTGATCACTGGCTGTATAAAAACTGTATTTCATAGATTATTCACTTATTTAATATTTTTTTCCTGTTTTTTTTTCCTTCACTTTTATTCTTTTCCCAACATCAGGTTCCCAGGAATGGAGAATAAGGTTGCAAAAAGCAAAATAAATAGGTCAAGATGAGACAGCTTAGGTTAGTGGAGATTGCATCTTCTGTAACTGCACCTAAAAATGAGTGTGGATGAAAATAATCTAAAGCCAACCCCAAAAATCTTTAATTGCCTTTTTAAATTTTTTTTATTATTTTAATAAATGGGATATCAGACTGTGACCATGAGCAAGATGAAAAGCAGAGGGTGGGAAGACAAACTGAAAATTACTAATTGCCCTCCAGGAAAATTATCCATCAGGAGTATGCCCATCAGTGGATAGATGGCAATTCTTGAGTGATTTTTAGCTTTGGATGCTGAACACAAAGTTCCTGCTGAAAGTTTTCCTGTGGAAGCTGTTTGTTTAGAAATATCGGTGTTTTGCAGTGAATAACAATGTCAGTGAAAAAGTCCTCCTGGAATATTTGCCAGGAATTCCCCCGAGCCTGTGCATTAATCCAGGTACCGTGTTCATTTTTATCAGGTTTATTCTTCCCTAGAGGCCGAGCCAAAGAGCTTCCAATTTACCCAGGTCATTAGTGATTTATATGATAATTGGATCTAAGTTGATTTTAACTATTTGCTTTAAATCTCCTGGGGTTTGTGTTCTTGGACATTTTAATGCCACTGGAAATTTCACTGATTAAGCAAAGACAAGTATATGTACTTAATTAGTCCTGAAACCAATTAGTCCTTCGTCAGTCAAATTAATCTTGTATCTGGACTTTAAATGAGTTCTAAGAATTTTGGGGTTTGACCTCTGTGGGCTTGAGGGTGGAGCTCCGTGCATTCCCCTGGGATGCTCAGCTTTGTCCTCCTTTGTTTTTGCTGCCGTGGAATGTCTGAAATGCAGTCGTGGGTGATCATCAAAATGGAAAAATGGACTTGGGGGTGATGGTGGAGCTGATCTTGTGAGGATGGGAGGCAGGAAGAACATTGAAGGGCTCTGTTGGGCGTTGCAAAGGGTCTTTGTGGTGCCAGGACAGACTGACAGGATCCGTGATTGACTGACTGCAGCCTGCATCATGGAGGAAATGTGATCCTCTTCCAATGCACACTGCAGGTTAACATCTTCTCCCAGTTTGGGGTTTTTTTGGGTTTTTTGTGGTTTTTTTTTAGTTTTTTTT
>VXBU01017235.1:111669-148505 GCA_013400315.1 Bombycilla garrulus
GTGGGAATGGTGGAGGTGGGAATGGTGGAGGTGGGAATGGTGGAGGTGGGAATGGTGGACGTGGGAATGGTGGACGTGGGAATGGTGAAGGTGGGAATGGTGCACCCAGCAGCTTTGCAGAGCAGCTCCCTCATTTCCTCCAGCGCTCGCAGGGCTCCAGTGAGCAAAGCAGGCAGAGCAGAAAGTGCTGCATTGCACCAAAGGCGCCGAGATTGGGAAAGAGAGAGAGACAGAAATCCCCCAGTCTGACAGACAAAGGCTGAGCCTGTCCCATCCTCACACGCTGGGCTGGGCCACGGGGCAAGGCACAGTTTGCACACAAACAGGGCTGGGGAGAGCTCAGCTCAAACCCTGGGTGGGTTTGTGGTGCTGCATTTCATGGTGAGCCACCCTGAGAGTTTCTGTCTCAGCTCAGGCACCTTTGGCATCTCCAGGGAATCTGTGAGGAAACGTTCCCAGCTTTCTGCCTGGAAGTGGGAGCTGCAGTGTTGGCTGAGCACAGGGAAGGGTCAGTGCAGGCAGTGCCAGCCCGTTTTCCACAGGCTGTGTCTCTGCTGGAATTTCCCTTTTCTGTCCCCTCGGCTCCCTGGGACCCCTCTGCTCTCTGTCCTCGGCTCCCTGGGCCAGCCGGCCCCTCTCCAGCCACTGCAGGAATTCCCTGCAGACAGGCAGAGCAGGAGCTGGCCCAAACAGGGGCACTGAGGGGGTGGCAACACCAGAAACTGAGGCTGCTCCTCCTCAGCCTTGTCCAGCATCCTCAGGCTGCAGGATCACCCCTCACAATCCTGCTGGGACTGGGGTGACATCCTTCTGGCACAGCTGGGTGCCGGAGGAGGAGATGAGGCCAGTGCCCATCCTGACGGTCTTGGCCAAGAATCCAGATGCTAGAACTGACCCCAGGACAAGAATCCAGATCCTAGAACTGATCCCAGGACAAGAATCCAGATCCTAGAGCTGATCCCAGGACAAGAATCCAGATCCTAGAACTGATCCCAGGACAAGAATCCAGACCCTAAACAAGAACCCAGACCCTAGAACTGACTCCAAGACAAGAATCCAGACCCTGGAACTGATCCCAAGACAAGAATCCAGATCCTAGAACTGACTCCTGGACACAAACACAGACCCTAGAACTGACTCCAGGACAAGAGTCCAGACCCTAAACAAGAACCTAGACCCTAGAACTGACTCCAAGACAAGAATTCAGACCCTAGAACTGATCCCAAGACAAGAATCCAGATCCTAGAACTGACTCCAGGACACGAACACAGACCCTAGAACTTACCCTAGGATGAGAATGCAGACCCTAGAAATGACCTCAGGACAAGAACACAGACCCTAGAATTGACTCTGATCCCAAGACAAGAGTCCAGACCCTAGAACTGACCCCAGGATGAGAATCCAGACCCTAGAACTGATCCTAAGACAAGAACCCAGACCCTAGAACTGACCCAGGACAAGAACCCAGACCCTAGAACTGACCCCAGGAAACCTGCACTGCCAGATGAGAGCTGCTTCCCTAAAGAAAATAAAAGGAATACTTTAAAAAAAATGCTCCTGTGTAATCAGTGATCAAGCTGAGGGCTACAGCTGATCTGTCACCTCAAAATAAGCCATGGGGCCATTTGATCTTCCAGCATCATCTCCTGTGTCCCTCCCTCAGGAAAAACAGCAGAGGTACATTGGTGCTCATGGAAAGGAAGGTCACAGAATCCCAGGATCAATGAGATGGAAAAGATCTCTGAGGTCATGGAGTCCAAGCTGTGGCCAATCCCCACCTTGTCACCAGCCCAGAGCCCTGAGTGCCACATCCAGGCCTTCCTTGCACACCTCCAGGGATGGATGGGAGCTCCAAACCTCCCTGGGCAGCCCCTGCCAACACCTGGCCACCCTTTCCATGAGGAAATTCCTCCTGGAATGTCCAAAATCATGGATGAAGCCCAGGGCAGTGGCCATTCCCTCACTGCTAGAAAACCATCCTGGTCTTATCGGACTCAATCACCACTGTCCTGGGAGACAAGTCCTGTCTCACATTCAGGTGATTTGGTCTATAAATGGTTAAATTTGGGTTTTTTTTTCCCCTCCACCCTGCAGTTTATAATGGAGAGGAGCCCCTGAGTAGCCCTTGGCTGGTGAGGTTCCATCACTGAGGTATCTTTGACCACGAGTCCTTGTCTTGCACACCTTTGATTTCCTTGCACACCAAGGTTTGTCTCCAGAGAAGCTGGAATGTCCAAGTGCTCTGGAAATGGAGGCGAGAAGGAAGGATGGAGATGGGAAAACACAAACAAACAGGAAAAAAAAGAGTGGTGAATTTCAGCTGTGAGAGGCAGTAGTACCTCCTGCAGAGACAGTAAACAGAGATGAGTTGTTTCCAAGGAATACCCAGTAACAGATCCTGGAATCAGTGAAAGCTCAGAGTAAACAGGGGGAGGGAGGCAGGAGCTTAAAACGTATCACATGAACAGAGAAAAATTAAATGAATCTTTATCTTCTTGTCTTCTTGATTATCATTGTTCATCTGAACATCAAAATCACATAATATTGTGTGTCTGGGGAAAGATAAATCGCATTGCCAGCAGGAAATGGGCTGGGAGGAGCACTCCAAACCCCCATTTGTCCTCAATCTGCTTCAAACCCTCAGCTGAAACACACTGGACAAACCTTGAAAAGAGTCAGGCACTGGAGATGGTGGGAAATAGGGTAAAAATGAGGTGCAGACTGGAGTACGACTGGGAATCAATTTCTGAGAGAATCTAGAGGATTAAGATTTAGGTGGCCTGTGGGAAACCCTTCAGGTTTCAGAGGCTTGTGCTTTCTGGAGCTGTGTCCTCTTTGAGGTGCAGGTCATTGGACCTGTGAAAAAGAAACACCCAAAAATCTCTGGTTGCTTTTGATGATTGGAGAAGTTTTGTCAAGGAAAGGTCAGAGCCAGAAGTCAGGATGTGTTTTATTGTCCTGTGCAGCTGTGATAAATTCCCACCTCTCCTCCCACTTGGTTGGAGACTTCACACAGCGATAATCAAAGGGTTTGGACACTGCCAGGGATCCAGGGACAGCCACAGCTTCTCTGGGAATTCCATCCCAAGGCCTCCCCACCCTCCCAGCCAGGAATTCCTTCCCAAGATCCCGTCCATCCCTGCCCTCTGGCTGTGGGAATCCATTCCCTCTTGTCCTGTCCCTCCATGTCTTGTCCAAAGTCCCTCTCCAGCTCTCCTGGAGCCACTTTAGGTACTAAAAGCTCACAATCAGCTCTCCCAGGAGCCTCCTCCAGGCTGAACAATCCTAATCCTCACAGGAGCGCTTTTCCAAGGCTCATCCTGGCTGATCTCTTTACCACCTGTATTTTAGGATGTGCTGCATTACCTGTGATCGTTTTTCTTGAGGAAGCACCAGGTGATCAGTTTGGATTTTGGTGGCACAGAAAGCCACCCTGAGCACCCATGGACTGAACAAACAAGGGGCTGTGCCAGCGGGGACCCCAAACTCTGCCAGTTGTGGGGGAGGAAGGTGCCGTGTGGGGAGATCCTCTGCTGTTCTGAGGCTTGCAGGCCATGAGGACGGGCATTAACTGGGAATGTCTGGCTGGAGATTCGGGTTTGAACCTCCCCGTTGGCGGGTCAGCAGTGCAGCCACATCCCCTCTCTTCCCTGCAGCCCGTGGAGATTTGTGCCTCCAGCCCTGGAAGCTCCAGGTTCAAACCCCTCCATCAATCGGACAAGGGACAATTACACTTGGAAGGCAAGTGTCAGGTACAGATCTCCCTCACGTTTTCTGCTGCCTTCCCCCATGGCCCATTAATATCCGAGCTGTGTTATCCATCTTCCACAAACTTCCCCGGGGCTGGGGCCTCGCTGGGCTGTGGTGGTGCCTCTGGATAAATCAGCCAGAGGTGTCCAACCCCTGCAGCCCCAGGGCTGAGCACACTTTGTCACAAAGGCCACGGGGTCACCAGCGACACTGTAACTAAGCCAGGGCTCCACCAGCTGAGCTCCAGCCCCTCTCTCCCTGAGGGGAGAGCTGACAGGCGGAGCTGCCCCTCTCCTGGTCTCGTCACAGGGCTGAGGTTTGGCTCAGAACGTGTGGGGACAGTCCCTGCCCCAGCGGGAGCTGCTGAGGGCCAGGCTCTGACACCCTCAGTGCCCAAAAGTCAGGTCATTACCATTAACACGATGACCCGCACAGCTCACTCCGCTCCTTCCAAAAAACCAAATCTCCCTGCTCAGTTTTCAGAGCAGCTGAGCTGAGGGAGAGCGGTTTGGAGTCAGGTGTGAGAAGGAAAACTGCCAGCACCATCAGCACAGGTCCCTGCGCGTGTCTGAGCATCCCTCAGCCTCTGAGCAGCACGTCTGGCACTCCCTGTCCCTCACAGGGTCACCCTGCACTGGCTGTTTATGAGGTTCATCCCAGAGTGCTGTAGGGAGATGGTTTTAGATGCCAAAAAGTTGTTTTTTTCTGTATTTTTCGAGCTGCTCTGGGCTTGGCCATTGAGCCTTTACAAGAGGCTGCTCTCACTGCTGTTTACAAGCACTCCGTGGGAGCTCACCCTGCTTCCCTGCAGGAATTTGTTGCCTTGGTAGTGAGTAAAGGAAACTAGACCTGCTTTCAGGGGAGATGAATGTGGATTTGTGCTGCAGTCCCCACAAAGCAGCCTCAAGTGACTCCCACTCCAACACACTCCCTGAACTGCTCTCACCTCCTTTTCCTGCACCTTCCCCCCCGCTCCCAATTCCCCACCTTCCCCTGAATCCCGCACCCACCCTTTTCCAGGCAGCCAGAGGACAGATGTGTTTATTTGCACGGTGCCAGGCTGTGATTCCTGACTCTCTCCCTGGTTTTATTTTATTTTTTTTTTTGAAGCACTGGGCGAGTTATTTGCCTGACACCCCTGTGTGTCAAGCCCTGCTCCTGTAAAACAAGCAGGGGATGATGCTGGGAAAATAAATACAGCGCTGGCTGGCTGTACATAAAAATAGCTGAGATTGTGGGGGAATTTAAGCACCAAGCTGTGTGCTTGTTTTGCTAAGGACTCGCAATGAATTGTGCTTATTTCATCCAGAATTTGTGGAGCTTGGTGGGAAATCCTTGGGCTGCTGTCATCCATCCCAGCCTTTGGAAATTGCCACAATTTTTTTTACACCAGCTGAGGAAATATTCCCCTGGTAAAACAGATTTTTCCTCTCTTTTACAGGCTACCTGTGGAATGATTAAGTCTGCAAAAGACCTTGAAGATCATTAAGTTCAGTCATTAACCAAGCCCAACCACAAAACCGCATCCCCAAGTGCCACATCTGCGCATTTTTTGAACATTTCCAGGGATGGTGATTCCACCACTTCCCTGGGCAGCTTGAAAACCCTTTCAGGGAAGAAATTTTGTCAAATATCCAACCTGAGCCTGGGACTGCAGGGGCTGGTCTGTGGTAAAAAAATAAGGGAAAATAAGGGAGAGCAGCTGGCTCCACCTTAGGAGCGAAGGACAGATTTTGCTCCATCACAAACTTGGTATTTTGAGGAGGGATTATTTTGAAAATCTGCTAAATAAACTTGAAAATCACGCCTAAATGCACAACCCCAAATTCAACAAAACATCAACCAAACAACCTCCAGCAGGTTTTTTTTTTTTTTTCCCAGTTGTTTCAGGGATGTGAGCTGTCCTGGGGCCACTTTTTGGATGTGGGAAAAAGGAGCTGGACAGGGAGGCCGAGGTTTCCTGAGCTGATTTTGCATCAGGAAAAGAGATTTTGTGAAATTTTCCTGTGAGCAAGATGCACAAACCTAGAGCTGCCACAGGGGAGGAGATCCATGGATTTAGGGTGCTGATCTTGAGCACAGGAAAACCAAAATCTTAAAAACTTCCCTTGCACGGAAACTCTTTGCACAGAACACAACTTTGCCTTGGTCTTCAAAATAATTTCCAAGTTTATTTCTTCAAGATAACAAAAAACTGAGCCTGACCACGAAGCAAGGAGCTCCTCCAGGGTGTCCTGGATAACAACAGAGAGAGGAGGAGGTGGCTGGTGCTGCCCAAATCCTCCATCTGTGGAGCAGCCACCATTTGGGACGGGGCCATTAGAGATCATAAATAACATGGGGCACGTGGAGCTCCAGGGAAATGAGCCCTGGGTCCCAGCACCATGCAAAGGTGCAATTTTGCTTTTATTTATACCAATGCTGGGCCTGCCTGACCCTGCTCCCTCACACGCTGATGCACGTTCACAGATCCAGGGCCAATTTTCTCCTCAAGCAATGGGAAATATGCAGCAGGCAGCAAGAGCCAATTGCTTCATTTGTTTTCTTCAGAAACCACCGACCTCAAGCCATTTCAGACCTCATAAAATACACGGAGAGGTGTGGATGCATGCAGAACTGGGGGAGTGGGTGCTATATCCAGGTATCTTCTGTAAGAAAAAAAAAGAATAACCCTCCTGACTTGGAGATTTGCTCAAAGCATTTCCTTCAGAGAAACCAGGCAAACTGTTTTACAGCCTACCAAAAGCTGCAGGCAGCACGGGAGCAAATTCATCTCCTTTTATGTTTTTTCACAATGAAATGTAGACTTTCATTCCCAGCACTGCCAAGAGTTGTTGCAGCACCATCACTTTCTGTCTGTCTTAATCAGCGCAGTCCTGTTATTTCACAGCCTCGCTCTGCTCTGCTCTTTTTTTTCCCCTTTTTTTTGTGCCTATACCATTTCATTATTGATATTTCCTTTCTGCTTTTAGGTGGGTGATGCTGTAACTGGGAACTGCCACCTTAACCAAGCTTGCAGTCAGTAGTCATAGATCCAGCGGGCTCTGGCTGTCAGTCTTTCTGCTGCCTGCTCTGTTTCATTTTCCAGTTTTCATCCCCCCAAGGCAGATTTCATTCTTCCCCTCCCTTCCTCCCAAGCCCCAGCCCAAGCAGAATGGGCTTTTTTGCAGCATTTGGACAGCTACAAATGCTGATTGTTGAGCACAGGTGAGATCAGAGAATTGTTTAGGTTGGAAAAAAAAAAAAAAGCCCTCAGATCATGGAATCTTTAAACCAGCACACAACTCAACGGTGTCACCAAAAAATAATATTTTTATGGATAAGCACAGTTCTTCCCTGGTGTTGCCAAGTCATTCTCCTCTTGGAAGGATGGAAGAGCTGGGAAATGGAGCTGCAAAAGCCCTGCTGAGGGGAGTTCATCTCATCACATCAGCACGGGCTGGTCTTGCTTGTCCCTCTTCTTGGAAGGATTGGTTTGGTCCAAGCACCCACTTCAGCAGCCAAAGAAATGCTTTTAGACATAAAAGTGCTGAAGCCTGAGGAATTTGGAGCAGAAACATTGCCTGCACCACAAAATAAATAAATAAGTAAATAAATAAATAAATAAATCACTCTTTCCTTCTGTTTGGACTGAAGCCGTTTGCGAGAAAGCAAAATAAATTCTTTTAGATGTAAAAAGGGTGACAACCCAAGAAATAGAGAACATAAAGATTGTCTCTAACACTGAACAAACAAACAAACAAACAAATAAACCTTTCCTTCTATTTGGACTGGAGGGGTTTACTGTTTGGCCCAAGGGTAACGGGGCAATGCTTCTCTCTGCATTAATAAAATTTATCATCTCCTCACATGGATGATGAGGTTGATTTTAGGTTGGAACCTGTCAGTCTGGGGCTATACTCAAATTCTTTCTATATCTCTACAGAGAAATTGATAATTCTAATTTTAATTTTATTCTAATTTTATTCTAATTCTAATTCTATTTCCATCTCTACGTGTGACTTCTTATGGGCTAACCTCTCCACTTCTCTTCATCAGATCTTTCCACAAGGCTCTCCAAAGGCCCTGCCAGTCTCTGCTGGGAAATGCTGTCAGGTTTAAAGGGAATTCAATCCACCTGAAGGTGCCTTTAAGTGCAAAAAGTTTCCAGAGGGTACAACTGGACTAATCCTGCATGGGCTGGCTCGATAGCAAAGGTTCTGGAGTTTGCTCCCACCCTCGCAGCGCAGCACTCTCTTCCATAATCATGGATCTTTTTAATGACTTGGCTGGAGATGCTGCCTGCAAGGCAGCCTTGGGAATTCCTCCCTTTTCCAGAGGCCAGGTTAGGATGATAAAGATATTCAACGATCAGTGCATGCTAATGCCGAGCTATCACATTACTGACAATTGTCAGGTTGCTTCCCTTTGGACTGGATGGATCTGGTGTTTTTGTACGGTGTATTATGGGCTAATTAATGCTGTTAATGATAATGGTTCTCCTGCAAGAAGCCTGGAGTATTATCTCTATTTATCTCCTTGTCACCATCCTTTTATCAACCCATTAAAGGCAAGCAGACTATCAGTGGGGCTATCAGCCCCCAGCTCGGTAATTCACTTACACCCAGATGGAAAACACTCCGCACATGGAGGATGGAGGGATGAGGCTCCCACTCTGCTTTCCTGGCTTCCCCTGCTCTCCTTTTCCCTGCACTTTGAGCCACCACCCATCTCTGCTCTGAGCTGGAGGGCGATTTATCATCCACAGTAATCTTTAATATCTTTAATATGGGGATTGGACATTCTTCTAAATCACAAAGCTTCTTCTTTTTCTTTTTCTTCTTTTTTTTTTTTTTCTTTATTTTTTTTTTCAATCCACCACAAAGAAGAAAACACACTGTTTGGAGAGCACTGGTGTTCAGGGCACTGGGAAGAGGAGGGTAAGTGGTGTTTTCATCTGGGGAAACTCAATTGAGATGTTCTCTCCCCAGTCAGTCACCACCGCCGAGTGGGAGAGCGGGAAATTCTCGACATTGGCTCACTGACAAAAAAAAAGGAAAGGGGTCTTTTGTGTTTCTGTGGTGGTGGAAAGAGCCACAGACACCTTTCCCAGGGGAGAAATGATCACAGCAACAGAAATCCATTGGACAGATAAAAGCAGCCTCTCCTTATGCTCAAAAGCAGCATAAATAGGAGCTGGGGAGGTCTGAGGCGCGGGCTGCAGAGAGAAACCCTTTCTGATACGTGTCTCTTCTCTGTCAAAACAGCTTAATATTTTTTTTTCTCTCAAATGCAGGCTTGAAAGCTGCCTTTGTAAAGGAAATGTTTAAATACAAAGAGCTCGAAGAAGATGTAGGGATAATCTTCAGGGATCAGTCGCTGTAGCAAGAAACTTTGGAGAGCACAGGCAGGATGCAGCCGTTAATCTCACCATTGCCGGGCCGAAGTGGAAAAGGAAAACAGCTCAGGGTTTGAAAAGCACCAACATCTGGGGTCCTTCTGCACCCTCTGCCTTTAAAACCATGGAGGGCTCGTGTGTCCTGGCTTTGCTCCTCAGCCACATCCACCCAACGTTTGCTGTTCCACACAAAATCCTTCAGGACACCCCGAGACGTTGTGAGGCTGGCAGGGAAATCACAAACGCTGGCAGATCAACATCACTGCCTTCCACCGGCTCTCTGCAAGCTGCCAGCCTGTTATTTCGCTTTTTTCCTTCGTGCTTTTGTACCTGGGGAGCTGGGATTCCTGTGGATTTCCTCCTGGCTGCCCTGCAGGACAGAGCCACGTCTCTGCTGTGTGTGACAGAGGGGACCTGCTCCGTGTGGCAGCAGCCAGGGACAGATTCACAACCCTGCCCCTCATCAGCTGAGCAGAGAGCCAGGAGAGCCAAGGGTTGAGAGGTGTGAATCAACAGCATTAAATAAAGCAATTAAAAAATCATTTAATTCGGGTTAAGACACTGAGGCACCCTCCTAAGATGGTGTTTCCCCAGTAACAGAGTGAGGAGAGATCCAACCCATCTTGAGGAGCTGTAAAAGTCCCAAATCTTTCCCACAGCACTGTTCAGGGTCTGCAAACTTTCAGCAAATTAAGAAGATTCTTCTCCCTTCTCAGGAAGAGTCCTTGATTTGTCTTTTCCTTGTGCCACCAGACTCAGCAGCAAGAGAAATAACTTATTTTGCCCCAGGACATCAAATCCATGGGAAATTCATGGATTTCTTTACCCCTCAGCCAGCTGTCATCTTGTGCACCATGCAAAAAAAGGGAATTTCCCTAAGAATCACTTCCACCTGATCAGGTAAATGATATCCAGCCTTGTCCAAGGATGGATGGATCAAGGAGAACGTGCAAATGTGTATTCCTGCTGTCTCCAAAATACCCAGCTCATGTGGTGGCCCAGTGTGAACAAAATTCCTTGACAACAGATTATTTTGGAAAATATTATAACTGTGGAGATGCCCATCAGATCCCAAATCATCCCCCTTCTCAAGTAACAAAGCCCTGCTTAAATTTGTACCTCACCTGGAATCCTGCTGTAACTCAGGGATTGAAGGAAAAAAAGTAAAAAAAATTACATTTATCATAAAAATTCTGATTTGAGAGGCCAAGTTTCTCCAAGCTGGATGTGGTCCAAGCCTAGCAGAAATCTCCTGGGTGACACAGAGGAGGACACAGCTGGCAGGTGACCCTGCAGAGGGGCTGACCCACACTTTGTGGCTCCACCAGTCCCTCTGGATGTGCCCAGATGGAAAAATGCTCACATTCAGCCCCCTGGTGTCAAGGCTGCAGTGCTGGTGCCCCACACACCCCGAGGAGTTGAGAAATTGTTCTGATTAGGGAGAGCCGGTGAGAATACAGAACGAAAAACCCAAATCTGCGCAAAACTTGCACCCCCTGAGGCTCTGAAAGCGCCCAACAAATGGCTCAGCTCCTCCTAGATCAAGTTTTGGACAGCTGGAAATCGTCTGGAGCAACATTTCATCTTCATTTCAGCCCCAGCCCCCCTGATCCGGCCACGAGTTTTGATGGAATCTGATTGAAGTGTGCCCAGGAAAAAATATGAACCATAAACACTGGGGATGGCAAAAATCAGCTGGACATGCCTACTCATCTATTTACCTCTGCAAAGCTCCCTGGAGATAATGCCTGATCTTGTTCCACAAATGAGGAATAATGAGAAAGGCGGCGTTGGCCAATGGCTGCCATTTTTGCAAACACCATCCCCGGGCTCAGCATTTGTCCCCGTTTATTATTTTGCAGAAGTATTTTCTTTTTTTTTCCCAGACTTTATTAACTCTCTCTCCGCCTTTTTTTTTTGTTTGTTTTTTTTCTCTTGCGGGTGTCTTTCTTACAGCTCTGAAATGCAACAGGTGAAACGTGCTGGTCCAAAAGCTGCTGGAAACAATAGGAACCTATTCCTAATTAAAAATTAGAATAATAATNTCAAAAGCTGCTGGAAACAACAGGAATCTCTGGTGTGAGGTAGGAAAGGAATTAATGTCAATATCTAATTAAAAATTAGAATAATAATAACAACGAAAAGTGTCAGGTGATGATTGCAGCTCCTTGCTGGATTATTCCATCTATCCAGACGTGCTCCCAGAAAAACCATGAAATCTTCTCTCAATTTCTGCTGCTTGCCTGCCATGCTGTTCTTTCCTTCCATTATTTTTAATTTTATTTTTCCCTGCTGAGTAAATAGTATTTTTTTGGGATGCACTTCCAGTGGAAGTAGGAGATATTATTGCAAATTGTGTGGGAATACAAAAGCTGGCCTTCCACAAATTTTGTGGGTGTGGAATCACTATCCTAATCCTGGATGCAAGGCCTGGAAAGGCTCCTGTGATCCAGCTTGTCACTCCTGTTTTTTTAATCTTTATAACCATTTTATCCATGAAATCCTCTGCAATCTTCTACCTCTGCTATTAATTAATCACAAAATCAGTTGTGATGTTATAAATTGGGAGCAGTTTATTCCTGGACAAGTCAGGAGGAGCCTTAATGTCCAATGAGTTAAAAAAGGAACTTTGTAAGTGATCTTTGGCACATTCCTTGGCCACAATTCCATCCAAAGCAGGGCATTGAATCCTTGGCTCTCTCTGATAAGGTGGGTATGGAAAAAAAGTCTAAAACAGTGGATCTGTAAAATTTTTCAATAGCTGGAAACCCCCAGCCCTGCTCACAAGGCAGGAAAATTAATAAAAACGGTTTCATATTTGTCCAGTGCTCTGCAAATCCATAAAACCTCATTTTTTTTTCCTCTCAAAGATCATTAAATAAAAACCCAGAGTCTTCAGGGACTGGAGAAATGGGGCAAACACTCGAGGTAGGAGCAGAGGGGAGCAGAGGAGTCACAGAGATTGCTCAGAAGAAGAACAAAGAAGGAAGGATTTGAGGAGAGGTGAAGCTCAGAGGAAGGACAGAAAGGTGGAAGAATCCTCTTTACCAAGAACACAGAGCTGTGATTTTTACGTATTTAAAAAAAAATACTTCCACATGAAACAAAACGAAGAAAGCTCCTTTGATGGGTTTATTGCTCTGTTTCTGTGGATCTGATTCTTGTTCCTACAAAGGTCTCATTCCATCATTCACTCTCAACAAAATGGTTTTATGGTGTGTTCACAATCCCTTAAAGTAACCCCAAAATGTGTTTTTTTTTATACAGGAATTGAGTCAATCTCTCCAGTTTCTCCACATTTTAAATATCACTCTCAAACCCTTCTCCAAGTTAATTCATTGGGATAAAAGAAAATAAAAATGACTGTTTTAATGGGAAAAAATGAGATTTTTTTTAATGTAACATTAAATTAATGTTGTTTTAACGCAACTTTAAATTATGATTTAAAGCCACAAGAGTCAGAAAATGCAGAGTTAAAATTCACAGAGCCCACTGAACAGCCCCTGTCCCGGAAAAAGGATTTGGAGAAGGGCTCAGGGTCACAGTGGTCCAGGGAGCTTCAACCCTTCAGCCTGGAATTCTTCAGCTAATGTGCCTCTCCCTCCCTTCCCAACACATTTCAAGCATTGCAAAGATCAAATTATACCAATCTCTAATATTCTAAATTTATTTTATGTGCTAAACACTACTTTGTTCAATGCCACGCACTTTGCTAATATAATACATTATGGTCTAATGGTGCAATCTGTGGAAAAATATCCCAGAAAACCACTTTGAGTGAGCCTCCTCTGTCCATGTGAAAGGGATATAAACAGGTATGTGAGGAGAGTGAGACGGGGTTTAATGGAGGGGTAAAGAGTCATTCCCATCCGGCTGCTTCCTGAAAGTCTGAGAAATGAGATTTTTAGAAGAAAAAAAGAGGTGAGTGAGGAGAAACCGGGCAACAGATGGGAGCAGGAAGAACATGCCACACGCCTGTGGGGATTTCAGTCTGTGGGGTGTTTGTAGGGTGACATGAGGTCCTTTCTCCCATCCTCTGATGCACATTTTTATCTTTTCTTATCCAAAACGAGCCTCCCTCAGTTCAAACCCTCTTTAGGCTCCCACCTCTGTCGTTCCCAAAGTCCTATCAAGCCTCAGAGAGCTCCAGTGAGTCCCACAGAGGCTGTGAAAGCTGAAAGTGACATTGCTGGGGACACTGCTGGCTGTGGTGGCTCCTGCCACAGCAAAACCAGTGGAACAACCCTTAGGAAGATGAAAAAACTCGGGATGAAGGGATGCTGAGTGTGGGGAAACACTGCTTCATCCAAAAATCACAGCGGTGCTGGGCCGCAGATTTCTCCTCAGAGTAAAAGAGGGTGAAAATATCTCTGATCTTCCTCTTTCTGGGAGTGGTGCTGCCATTAAACAGCCTTGCATGGAAAAGTGATGTTTCCTGGCTTTCCCCTGAAAGAAAGGGGCTCCAGAGGTGTAGGAATTGTGATATTAGAGACAGAAATTAGTGCTGGGCTTGGCAGCACTGGGTTGATGCTTGGACTCGATGGCCTTAAGAATCTCTTCCAGAATAAATGATTCTGTTTTGGGTAGGAATGCCAAAATGTCCAGAGGCAAACAAACTCCCAAAATGCAGGGGGTGCACTGGTTTTACCTGTTGAGGGATAAAAAGCTTTGGAGTGGTGCTGGCCAGGAGGCATCAGCAAAACGCAGCAAAATCCTGCAGCTTTTCTGGGGCACAGAGAGAAAAAACACCCCACAAATGCAACCAGCAGAAGGACACGGGGTAATATCACAGCGTCAGCAGACTGTTCCTCCCAAATAAAAATTCCCCTCTCCATCTCCACCCAAAAAGGAGCTGTGATTTATTGATTTAGCCCTGTTCAGTACAAAAATCCCAGAATAGACATGGCACACGTGAAGTTTTGGAGTGGCTAGAAGCCTTTAGGCCCACGAGCATCTGTGAAATCAGAATTAACCTATCTGGGCTGCTCCCTGCAGCCCTTTGGCCAATGCTGGCAGAGCTATAAAAGCCCTGTTGACCTGTGGCCAGGCACAATCCCCCACGCTGCTCCTGTGTCCCTCTGTGCTCCTCAGGAGAGGCCCCATGATGGGAAAATACCCGTGCAAGAAAAGAGCTGGAATTACAGCACGGAGGAGGCAACGATCTTCAGGAATTAATCCAGCAGCACATCGCACACACGTTCAGCCGTGTCCATGAAATTGGATTTGCTGGGAGCTGGGGGGATTTGCCCTGCTCAGGTATTACAGGCTCTGCAAACAGCGCTGATGGTGGCGTGAGGCTGCTGCAGAAAAGCTCAGAGGAGCCTGAAGTGCTGCAGGAATTCAGCACTGGGGAGTGACACTGGCCAGGCCGGAGTGGAACGAAAGGGTCCTGGGCTAAAAGCACTGGGAAAAATATCTTGGAGAGAGGTTTGGGCCTTCCTAACTTGTCTTGATGCCTTAAGTTTTAGCTTTTCTGTTTTTCAGACCCTGTGCTGGTTTAGTGTGTAGTTCTGAGCTTCATATGAAGGACTGGTGAGCTCTCTGCACAGAGTAGGGAGACAAAACAATTCCTTTCCAGCTGGGGACCAAGGACAAATTTTAGGCCAAGAGTGGAAACAACAGTGAAGGGAGAGAGGGAACAAGGAGGATGGAGCTTCATCACCTGGAGCTGGAATTGGACAATTAACTCCAATGTGCTGATGGATCAAAAGCTATAAAAGTGTGAGGCCTCNAACCTTGTCTCTGTTTCCATGTCCACCTTTTGAGGCACCAGTCTGGACTCAACAATTGTGAATTTCTCATCCCTGAAAGTTTTCAGGGCTACCTGGATTGGGTTTGGAGTAACCTGGGATGGTAAAAATGTCCCTGCCCATGGCAGGGAGTGGAACTGGATGGGCTTTAAGTCCATTCTAAGCCAAACCAGTCTATGACTCTACGATTCTATGAAAAAATAACAATTACAGCCTTATCTCACCCCTCCACTTATTTGTGACACTAAAATCTGAAAAGGTCTTTTTCAGCTGTTTCTTTTTTCCTTTCCTGCCTGATTTTATTTTTTAGAAACAGCAAAACCAGCAAAGACACAGGAGGGTCACTGTCATGCCCTGGAGAGTTTTTTTGCTCTTTATCAGAGACATTCATAAGTCCACAACAAAATTTCTTTCTCCTACCTTGTTCTCAGGCCCTCGAGCTGAAGGGGAGATAAAAATGAAACAAATGCCACCTGGAAGATGAATTGGAATCCCATCTCCTTCTCAGTTACTCATTGTCCATCTCTTTTGACACCTTGGGCCCTTCTAGCCACAGATTTGTCAGGTGTTATTTTTTATTTTTTTTTATTATTAAAAAAGCCATGCAAGTTCTTCTGTTCCTATGGTGCCATACATCTTGCCAGCACTTTGAGGTAATTAGTTAATTGAGCTCGTAAATAGTGCTATGAGGGGGAGAAGCTGTCTGTGTTTGTAGGAGGTGTGTGGGAAGGAAGAGGCTGAATTTCCCTCCCCAAACCCCACAGGTGGGATTCAGCCAGCTCAGATAAAGGTGCCCCTGCAGGAGCTGGAGGTTGAAGTCCTTTGACACTCTGCAGAAGGATTTATCTTCCCTTGCAGCAAATATCTAAGTTTGGCTGGTAAAAAGACAGTGTTTGGGGAGGTGAGTCCAACTTCAAGGAGTTTGTACAGGACTGAAAAAAATAAATTTCAGTGTCGGAGGCAAGAGTGATTTGCAGCAAGCCAGGAGCACAGGCATCGCAAAGTTTTGTGTTTCCTTGCAAATCTTGCTCAGTTTGTGGCTTGGAGCCAGAAATGACATCCTGGAGATGTCTGTAAAACCACAGATACCACTGAGAGATACAATAACCAGGGGGCATCCACTCTGCCAGGCTTGTAAAAACCAAGCTGAAAACAAACACCAGGACATCCTCCAGGTGGGGGGTGCTTCTGCTGGCTGCATCCTCACAGCAGGGATTTGCACATGGTCAGAAAGCTATTGGATAAATTTCTGAGGGGGAAAAAAACCCAAATTCTGAATGCCTTCTGAATATAGAGGTCTCTTTCCCAGGCATCTGTAGTGGGGATGGAAGCTTGTTAGGGTAATTCTGGGGGTTAGGTGATGGTCGGTGATTGGTAATATCAGTATCCATCCATCCATCCATCCCTCCCTCCATGATCCCTGGTGCTATCAGATCCCACCTGAGACATTCCAGGGGCTCTGGGGACACCTCTGAGCTGCCACACCCCCAGCACAAAGATTCCCTGCAGCAGAACCTCTGCTGGTTGGCAGAGAGGGAAAGGATTGTTGTTCTCTCTCCTGATCCTGCAGGGATGGGTTAACCTTGCAGGCGGACTCTGGGCACACACGGATGAGGGAAAACTGCAGAGCCACGTCCCAAAAAGCACCTGCTCTGCGACAGAACAAAGCTGCAGCGCCCTGGCAGCGTTTGCAGCCTCTCAACTTGCCTCTTATTGAGCTTTAACAGCACGGGCAGGGCTGGGCACCAAAGCACAGAAGATGGATTTGGGCTCAGGCCCGTCCATGCACCACTGAGTGTGACCATCCACCAAATGTACGACTGGAAAGAGCTGCTGTGACAGCAGGGCAGGGAGAGGAGGGGGGAGGCACCTCTGCCAGCCAGATCCAGCCCAGGCTGATGACTTCAGTTTGAGCTTTTACATTTTTCAGACCCTGTGCTGCATTAGTGTATAACTCTGAACTCTGTGCACAGTGTGAGTGAGCTCTCCTCACAGTTTGGTGACACAAAAATCCTTCCGGGCCTGGGAACCAAGAACACCTCAGGCCTCAGGCCCGAAAAGTGGAAACAAGAGTGAACTGGGAGGAGCAAACTGGGGCAATGTGACTTCATTATCTGAAGCTGTAATTGGACAATTAATCCCTGATATGCAAATAGACCCAACTTATATCTGCCCCAAAAACTTGCGACCCAGAGTCCATCTTGGGTGCAGCCTCTGCCAGGCCCTTGCACTGCCCAGGGTGTCTCCGTTGAAGGCCTTTAATAAATACCTGCTTTATTCTCTAACTCTGGCTGGCCTCTGCTCTAGGTAGCCACTCCAGGCATCAGGGCACCCCTGGAAATGCCTCACTGGGGAACACAGCAGGATTTCCCCCTGCTGAACACACCAGGGTTCCTCCCTTCTGCTGTCACAGACATTAACAAACACAGCTCACACCGTGCCAAACTTCCCCGACACTCTCTGGATTTCTCAAAGCACAGCTTTATGCAGTGTCAGGCACCAATTTGCCAAATGGATGAAGGCTGCTCCAGCATCTCCCCTGCATCAACAGCTCCTCCTGTGTCCCTCACTGTCACCCCATCATCACGACTCTGGAAGCTCTGGAGCTGCATTTTGCTGCATTTTGCTGTCACTCTGCAGCTCCTGTGAAGCCTCGAAGAAGCAGCCATGCAACGTGGCCCTGAGGGATGGTGTTTGCTCTGATATCTCTCCTCACCTCTTGTCTTTGCCACCTCTTGCAAGAGGGCAGCCTGGACTGTGAGGCTGAGATGGCAAGAGAGAGAGAAGGATGCAGCCCCAAGTGCTCCTGGTTTGTTATTCGGGGCTTGGTTTGGTTTGGTTTGTTCATTCGTTTGGGTTTTTATTGGAAGTGCCTCTAAGGATCCTATTCCTTGAGGAATTACTCTGCACCATAATTCCTACTGCAGATTCCCTTTGGTTCTTCCTGAGCATTAGAGGGGATGAGAGGAGTTCCATAGCCCTCTGAATGGTGCCTGATTTCCATGGGAAAAAAGTCCCAGATGGTTTTTATGTTTGAGTTCACATCAGGTGGTGCCTTTTGCAGGAGGTCTGAGCTGCAACTCTTCTGCCAACCCTCTTCCCTCTGACATCACCAGACACATCCTGGGATGGAAGGAGACAGCAGGAGTGCCTTGCTCTCACTGCAGCTTGTGGTGACACCGGGAATGGGTTTCAGAGCAGAGCAGGATTCGTTCCAGCTTCCCTTTGAAACCTGACCTTGTGGAAAGTGTCCATTCCCATGGCAGGGCAGCTGGAACTGTGTGACCTTTAGGGTCCCTTCCCATCCGTTCTATGATTCTGTGAGACGAGATCTGGGTGGAAACTGCAGGTTTTGCAGAGCTGAAACTGCTGGAGATGATTTTAACGTTTCCCCTCACCCACATTTCACTTCATGCCATCACACCGAGCCCTGCCAGGCTGAGGGATGCCGTTATTCCCAGAGGAGTGACCCTGGGCTGTGGAGGGAAGGATGCTTCACACGGAGCTGATCTCTCGGCCCCACACCATGCCCAGGGGCACAGTGACCTCCAGCCTGCCCCAAAAGCTGTCTGACCCCAAACTCCATCCCTGAGCAGAGCTGGAGACGGGGCTGCAGCATTTCCTCTTTTCCAGGTGCGGCTACCTGGGGCTTGGAAGGAGCACTCCGAGGCTGTGCCCTGCCTGAAGAGCTAAACCATCACGTGGAGTAAATATTAATAATAATAGCGGAGCTATTCTCGTGTGGAACGTGCCCTTTTGTGTCTGATTAATGCTTCCCCAGGGCACAGAGCCCTCCCTGAGCTCCCGGAGCCCACGTCCCCCGTCCCCCGTTACCATGCTCGTCTTTGTTGCCTGCTTCTCCCATCTCCCTCCCTTTGGCTTTAGGCAGATTAGAGCAGAGAGATGATGGATGGCTGGATTAGACGCTGCACACCTACTTCAGGCTCACAAAGTGATATTTTTCTGTCCTATTTGGATGCATCTCTCCCATTGTGAGCACGGAACGGGGGAATAACGGGGAACAATTGTTGCAGGGCAGTGACTCTGCTTTACACTGACGCGCTGCATCCTCCCATTCACGGCGTTCAAAAGGAAAAAAAAAATAGGCTGACAAATATAATCAATTACAGCAGGAATGCTGCAAGGTGAAATGGAATAACCATGTGCTTCACCGTTCAAGGTTCAGTGAAGGTCCCAGGCAGGGATAAAGGAGAGATTGCTGCTGGCCTTTAAGGACAGCCACCTCTCTCTGCTCAGAGGCTGAGTCCCACGTAATCCAATTTCACATCCTGCCCTGGAAATGTTATTGGATCTTCCTGGAATTCACAAACCTGGGAACTCCCAGGAGGAGAACAGGCAGAAGCCCAGGACTCCAAAATGTATTTACAGGGCTGGAGCAACGCAGGTGGGTCCTGGAGCAAAGCTGGCAATTCAAAGTGTCCTCTCTGGGGCTGGATTTGCTCTTTGTGCAGCTGAGTTTCCAGCAGAGCTCTTGCTTTGAAGTCTATCATTTCCCCAGCAGCAACCTGGGACAGTGGAAGATGTCCCTGCCCATTGGAACTGGGTGAACTTTAAGGTCCTTTCCAACCCAAACCATTCTGTGACTCAATGATTCAATGATTTAATGTTGGTAACAGTGACTACATTTCAGTCAAGGCAATCAACGATTCTCTTCCCACATTTCCACGTCACTGAGATCTTCTGGGGGTCTCACATTGCCCTTGGGGGAGACGCTGCTTCCAGGGCACAGCCTGATCTCCAGAAAGCCGGAAGATCATGGGCAGTGCAAATGAGCAACCCCGTCCCAGTGAATTCCACCCTGTGCCCGGCAGAACGCGGCCTCAGAGAGAGGAGGAAGGAAGAGTGACACTCCAAAGCCAGCCTGGGATACCGACCTCTCTCCTCCAACCAAAAATAAACCACAAGTGACCCAAAGACCTGTGTGAGCCACCACAGAGATGCTGGGAAGCTGCTGGGCCTTCCAGCACTGCTGCCAGGGCCAAGAGAGGAGAAGGGATGGATATTTCTGAATTCCCAGCTGTCGCAGCAGCGGGATTTCTGTGCGGAGCGTTTATTTGGAAATCTTGCAGTGACTTCTTTCACAAATATAGGCCCAGGATTTCCAGGGAAGGAGCTGTATTAGGAAAGATCTGGCACACCCTGAATAATAATCATTATTATTAGCGTAATTATATTAATTACTGTAATTACAAGGAGGGCAAGACACTACAGGAATTACAGATGAGTAGGGTGTGTGCAGATGCCAAATGTTAGTGGGTTTTCCCTTCCTCTCTGCAGTCTGAAAGCATCTGCTCTGCTTAGAAAGAGGGGGAAAGAGCTCCAGGAATGCACACACAACACACAACACGCACACACTCCTCCAGCCCGCACGTGTCAAGATCAGAGTGTCAGGTAGAAAGTGCTGCCAGAGCCTGGTAGGCGAAAAAATTGACATGGGAATCCAGTGTTATCTGGAACTGCTCTCTCCAGAGAGGCTGAAAATCTTTGATAGGTTCACTCCAGGGGAAATAACTTCGGAGGATAAGAGGCATTGATGTGCGCTGAGCAAAAGGCAGCCCGTGTGCGCCAGCGCGGCGGCGGCTTGCAGCTGACACGCATTCTTCTTTTTTCCATCTCTCTTTTTTTCCTCTGCTCACTCTCCCTGTTTTATTTTAATTAATTTATTTATTTTTTCCCCTCCCCTTTTCCTAATTTTGCTTTATTATCATTTTTCAAAGCAGCCCGGGGGCTGGCAGTGATGGTGAAGGATGGAAAGGATCGAGTCGTGCCAGTGGCTCTGCGGAGTGGGGGAAGTGAGGATGGAGGGAAGGAGGGAGGGGAAATGTCAATAGGCAAATCTGAAAAGCAAACCTGGGGAAGGGCTGTGTATCCAGGGTGGTGTGTGTGTGTTTGTGCTGATGGAGCCTCTGATGGAGCAGAGGAAATATTTTCAGGATTTTTTTTCCCTCGTCTTTGGAAGGTGGAGCCTCTTTTGTCAGGAAAATCTGCAGCAATATTCCCATCCTTTTGCAATCCAGGGGCCTGTCCTTGTATCTCAGGGAATGGGATGCTGTTCCTGCCATGGCACCACACTGCTCTGTGAGGGTTTGCTCCCTCTTTAATACCTTCCAGCTTCTCCACTGCTGCAAAACCACGACCTGAGCGAGCACAGCCCCTCTGGCACAGCACAGCCCCAAATTCTGATCCTAAATTCTGCTCCAGCTCATCCAAGGAAAAGTTCACTGTGGCCACAGGTTTGGCTGCTTTGAGGTCTGTGGAAACACGTTGCTCTCATTCTGCTCCACTGTAATTTCTGTTTTGGGGAGCTGGTGGTTTTTTGGGGGTTGTTTGGGACTTTTTGCAGCTTGCTGAGGGCTGGGTGCTTATGCCTGAGCTGTTTTATGGTGGGGGAAGAGGGATGGCTCCTTCCAGAGCACGATTCATCTCTCCCAGCTGGGCTGAATTGCACTGGGGAAGTTCCTCTTTCTCTCCATCCACTGTAAAAGGCACCCAGACTCGTGCAGATTTACTCATCCCAGCTGATGACACAGAAAGTTGGATGGGTGGAACCTGGCCAGGAATCATTCTTTCCCTCTCAAGCCTGAGGATGTTTTTTCATCCTGCTCCAGTGTTGGGATGTTTTTTTTTTGTTGTTCCTGCAGGACAGAAAGAGCAGGAAAACGGTGCTGTGGGGATTCAAACACCTTGGGGACATTGCAAAACCTCTGGATGGAAAGGAGGGGGACTCTAAATGTTGCTATGAGGCATCCAAAGAAGTTCTGGGAAGTGATTCCAAACCTTTCCTTTTGTATGAACCCACAAGTGGACACAGGGGGATGCAATGAACTCAGAGCCTTGTGGGACCACCCTCCTCACCCTCCAAACTTCCTTCCCCTGGGGACACTGCACCCCACACTGCATCTTCCCTCAGGACACCTGCCTTGAAAGAGGATTGTTTCATTTACAGGTGTAGCACAGGCAGGAACTCTGGTTCTCACCAGGCTAAAATAAAGGAAAAGACCATTTTCAGGTCCAAAGTGTCTGCATTTTTTTTTTATTTTTTATTTCCTGTTTCCTTGCAGTCACCAAATCCCAGACAGACTCAAGGAGCTGCAGTTCCACTTCCATCATGTGTTCCAAAATCTGTGCAGCATCCTGGCTAAATCTGTGCGTAAACCTCCCATTTCAGAGCTTTACTGAGTTTTACCAACCCCAGAAAGGCTGAACAAAGACAATAATTGTTACTATTCATCCCATTGCAGCAGATTTTACACGTGCCAAGCAGAATTGCCGTTCCATCCTTTTGGGAAGTGCAGATTGGCCTCCTGCTCTCCAGCAATTCCCAGTCCGAGTGCCCAAACCCTGTAATCTGATCTGCAGCGAGGCAGCAGGGGAAGATGTGGCAGGAATTGCTTTTCCTGTGGATATAAACCTGTGTTTTAACCACGAGGCCGTGTCTCTGTGCTGTGCCTCTTCCAGTCTCCGAGCATCTGGAATGATTGCTCAGGGAGTGTGGCTGATTTGTCCCCCTGGAATTCTCCTAAGGATAATGACACACGGAATTTGGGAACAGCTGAATGAGCACAGAGAACCTCTGTTAAGGGTCCCATCAACATTTCTCTGTCCTGGCAGAGCACAGTGCACATCCTCACTGGGGTTAGAAAGGGAATGATGGATTTTAGTGGGATGAGTATCCAAAAAACTGCCTGTTGTTTGAAATCACCCTGGATTTCAGTTCTAGGGAAGTATTGACTTTACTGGAGCAGGATTCCCTGTTCCTCTAATTCACCGTGTCCATGAGATCTTCACCAGGCAGAAATTTTACCACAAGAATCTGTGAATTTGGCCAACCTGGCAGCAACAGCTTTCCAGGCATGGGGGTCTCCTCGTGTTCAGCAGGAGATCTGGGATTTTCCTGCACAGGTGAGAGGTGATTCCAGCCCTGTGGCCTGTGCAGACACATCCCAGTTCCACCAGCAGATTTATCCCAATTCCACCAGCAGACGTGTCCCAGTTTCCCCAGGATGGCTGAACTGCTGGGTTGGGGTGCTCTGGGGCATCAGGAGCTCAGGCAGGCCTGTGGGTTGCAGGTAGCACAGCTCCTTTTGCCCACAGCCTCAAAATTCACAGGGAAGTCATCTAAAAGCTCACAAAGCATAATCAGTTCAAGAGCCAGCTTGGAAGTCATCTTCGTGTCCCAGGAGACATCTTCCAGATCTAAAAAAAGTTATCAAAAAATTAAAAAATTAAAAAATTTTAAAATTTAAAAATTAAAAAATTGAAAAATCCTGCCTTGCCTTTGGAAAAATCTCAAACCCTCAAATGTCTTCCTGGATTGACTTCTTACAACAATGTGGGTTGATTTATGTGAGACATTTCCTCCCAGCTACTGTAGAAGGAGGCAGGCTGGAGCTGGAAAAGTCTTCCCCAAAATCACCCAGAGGACTTGGAGCTTCCAACACTGAGAGTTTTGGAGCTCCTGGATTCTGGTTTCGTGTTCAGGAGGCCACGTTTTGTCTCTGGATGAGGGAAAGCAGCCACATGCAGGGAAGCTTTTAGCCTAGGATCAGTTTCCACCTGGAAGATGCAGGATTTGTTTCGGAAAAATAGTCAGGCAAGAGTTATTTAGAAGGAAATAATTCCCACTGAGGGATTGCAGTGACCTTATAAACTGTGCAAGTGAACCTGTGGGCTCCTTCCCTCCCCTGATGGAATTAGCTCCATAAAATGCTTTGCAGTCCATTTCTTGTGGTCTGCATTTATACATATTTTACTCCATAAACATACATTTAATGTCCCCTTGGAAATTATTTCCTGCCCGTACTTAAAGCTCCGCATCATCCTAGGGCACTAACTGGATGAAAAGTAATTGAAACCATTAAGATCAGCTTTTATTTCAAAGACGGGGGAAAAAAAAAACCCACAAGGTAATTGCTGGAATGTGTCTTTTTCAAATTACACAGTCCCTGGGATGCCTCTGCCACCGATGTGTTTTAATGCTGTAACAAAAATGAGGTTTTCCAGTGAGTTGTGATATTACATTTCTGACCAAAGGGACCTGGTAACATCTGACTTGTGCCTCCACCTCAGCCAGGGACTCACTTCCATCCACAGGCTGCTTTCCAGCAGCAGTTGTGCTCTCACCTTTCCCTCAGAATTGCAATTCTTTGGGATTCTTTCTCTCTGGTTTTCACCTCATCCAAATTCAGAATTCAGAATTCTAACCCCTCACTTTTCCCGGTTTGGCATGGAAAGGGTAACTCTGAGTTGGTACTGGGTGGAGTGAGGCTGTTGTACGGATCCTAAGAAATTTTAGCTAAGTTATTCTTTTTCTTTTTTCACCAATTCTCTGGATCACCTGCCTAATTTTGACAAGTCTGCAGAAGATTTAACACGTGTTGATATTTCTGTGGGTAGAATTAATGTGAGTGAAGATGTGTGAGGGACTGAGGTGTGACAAGATGGAATCTTCAAAATCAAACTGGTAGTCCAGGTTGGCCTCAGATGTGCACACACCCAAACAACATAATTATATTTATTAACTACATTTCACCAAATTCACCTGTAATGGCATAGGATGCATCTAGACTGGGGTAAAAAAATCACATTTTTAGGGATAGTTATCATGAGTTTTTGTTCACAGTGAGGGTCCTGGTGGTCACTTCCCACTACACCCCTGACCTCCAGGGGTTTTTGTGCCAAAAATTCCCACCTGAGTGAGCTCCCCCTCCCACAGCTCCCTGGATTGGTTTAATTACAGCTGCTCCTGCTCGTTGTGGGCACAGATCCTAATTAGATGTAAGTGGCAAAGAAAGAGCCGATCGGAGCTGCTGCTTGAGAAATACAGCTTGAAATCAAAGAAATTGGGGTCAGCACCTGACTACACTTCTCTAATGCCGGCTGCTGATTAGCTCATGTTTACATGAGTGGCTACAGCTCCTGCTTCTGTGGGAGGCTCCTCTGCGGTGCTGGGCAGTGGGCACTGATGGATTTGTCAGCTCACAGCTTTTAATTGGCTGGAGGGATGTCAGGACACTTGGGAGTGGGAGAAATGTTGATTATCACACGTTACTAGAACCCTACTGGGGAAAATGAGGCACGAGTGGGGTGAGATAGGAATGAGAAGCTTAAATTGAGCAAATGGGTTCTTTGGGTGTTGTGCACCGTCCCCCAAATGATGGAGGGGTGGTTTTGGTGCCCAGCTCAGCCTGATTCCTTCACACAACTCAGCAGGACCTGGCCATGGGGTCCAGCAGGAGAAAACCCCATTGCTGGGCTGATCCCCCAGCCTGGGCAGCCGGGGAGGGAGGGGGAATTGTGCCCCTCTCAGGTGAGACCCCACCTGCAGAGCTGCCTCCCGTCCAACAGCAGCAGCACCTGGAGCTGCTGGAGAGAGCCCAGAGGAATCCATGGAGCTGCTCCAGGGCTGGAGCCAGGCTGGGAGAGCTGGGAATGTTCCCCTGGAGAGGAGAAGGATCCAGGGAGAGCTTTCAGCACATTCCAGGGCCTGAAGGGGCTCCAGGAGAGCTGAGAGGAACTGGGGACAAGGCCTGGAGGGACAGGACACAGGGAATGGCTCCCACTGCCACAGGGCAGGGATGGATGGGATCTTGGAAGAGCCTGGAGCTGCTCAGGGGTGGAATCGACCCTTGGCAGTACCCTGAGGCTGTGGAAGAGCCAGCACAGCTCTAACTCCAGCCAGGAGTTCTCCATGGTGTAGATGTGACTCAGGAAATGCCCGAGAGTGGCAGAGTTGGGGACTGAACCCTTCTCTCCAAGCCTTGGTGACTCGAGGGCCACCACCAGGCTGTGACCTTCAGTGGTCACATCTTTCATCAAAGTCAGAACCCTCCAAGGAGCTGGGAGCTGGCCTGAGGAGAACAGCTTGCAGGAGGAAAGGTTTGGTGAGAGCTGGAGGATGAGCCAAAGAACTAATTGCTATGAGGACAGAAGAAAAAAACCCCAAACAAACTAAGAAAATCTGTCAATTCCTGTTGCTTAGGTTTGAACTAATTGCTACGAGGCCAGAAAAAAAAACCAAAACCAACCAAACAAACTGAAAAAAAAAAAAATCTGTCAATTCCTGTAGCTGAGGTTTGTGTTCTGCCACAAGTTCAAGGCAAGAATCATTGTCACACCCAGCTGTGGACGGTGTGTGGGTTCCTCTCTGTGCAAGAGTCATAAGTTTAAAAAATTTATTGATTTTATAATTAAGGAACTCTGCAATACATAAAGTTAAAAGCCGTGCAAGCATATACACAGAGACCACATAAAGATAAACAAACATTTAGATTTAACACAGCATAAGTGCAATAATCACCCATAAATGTAGTCATCACCAACTGTTTAATATAGATCAGTAGCAAACAAAAGAATAGATGGGATGGAAATTATTATTTGTACTAGAGGAGCTGCAGAGGCCACAGGCAAGATCACATCTCTGCTGTGGCAGGCAGCACCCACATACATAATGAGAGGCAGCCCTGGATGAAAACAGCTCCAAAATTAAGTCCAAATTCAAGAAGAGGAGCAGTGGAAGGAGGGAAATGCTCCCATCTGAAGGTCACCAGACTGCCAGGGTGAAGCTGAGTCCTCCTGATGCCCAGATCCACTTCCACCACAGAGCATACAAATGAGATTAAACTGGCAATTGCTTTTATTTCAGGCATAAAATACAACCATCAGGAAAAATAATGTGATTTCTTCCCAGGCTGTTTTGGCAGGAGTAGAAGCACCTTTTTCAGCTGGTGGGGGACATGAATTCATGGACCACCTGCCTGGTGTGTGGGGAGAGACTTTCCCTCTTTTCTTCTCTGCTTTTATGCTGTTTAGACGTCACAAAATGTTCACTGAGCAGGAACTCCGGACATGCTGTCCCAGCAAGGAGCTCACGGGATCATTTTTCTGCTGCCGCTGTTGCAGTCACAGGGTAGGATTCATCTCATTTAACTGGAGACATTTATATTTAAGGTACCTCCAAACTTCCCTCGATGCTCAGCAGAAAAAAAAATAATAAAAAAAATCCTTTTTAGCCTTTTAGGGAATGTTCAGACATTTATCCAAGGCATGGCATTGTGAGCTGAGGGTGTCTGCAGTGCCAGGGGTGGCTGTCGTGGTAGAGATGTCCCAAATCCCAAATCCCCAAATCCAAACCCTCTCCCTTCCCTGCTGCAGCAGGGATTTGGAGAATGCTCTCCCAGAGCATCCCGTGGGGCTACAGGAGGGATGAGGAGTAGGATGGACTTGGTCTTGGTCACCATCTCCTGCATTTTCCCCATCTCTGCTGCCTGGGACATTTCCTCTGCCGTGTGCTGCCCGTGGCATCGTTAGCGTGATCCTCTGATGAGCCTTTCATGGTTTCTCAAGCTCCTTGAAAATAATGGAGATTAATTTATCACCTCAAATTACTGCAGCATCTCAAAGCCATAAGGAAAAAGCTGTACATTATCTCTCTGTTGCCCACCCTCCCTCTGCTCCAGTGAGGGCTGTGGTCCCAGGATGTGCAGGATATGTTGAGTCTCCTATTGTCTAGTTCCCTCCAAAAACAAATTTTTCAGAAATAAAGACAACTCCTGTGGATTTGCAATTAAATATTAAAAGGCCTTGATTAAAGAGCCATAAATCACTGAAAGGCCTTTAAATTTCTGTAATGTCTGCTGGCCTGGCATGTGCTGATTGCAGTCTCATGCCCATTTTGCAGTGGTGAAAGACAGGTACCTCCAAATATTGGCCACCAGCTGTTGATGTCTGTGAGGTAAAGGATAATGGAGAAAGAGAGAAAGAAACATTTAAATCAGGGAAATAAAAATGTGCTGGTGGGACAAGATGTGAGCAGAAGGGCTTGTGTCCTGGAAATGGCATTTCTGGTACGGCAAGTGTGGCACGGGGCAAAGTGTAAGTTTAAAATCTCCTGGTGTGGTGGAAAGTGGCCCTACCATGAGGGGAGTGGAATGAGGTTTTAAAGTCCCTTTCAACTCAAACTGTTCTGTCATTTTCTGATTTCCACCTGTGGCTTTGTCCTGCTCAGGTCAGTGGCTCGTGTGCAGGACGGAAGCAGGGCTGTGGTGTGGGCAGGGCTGCGGATTCTCCCTGCAGTCCTGAGTGCTCCAGGCCTGCTGCCCTGGAGAAGATCCTCATCAAATTCCCTCTGCTGCGATGCAGGAATGAACTCCACGAGCACAGATGACCCTGGACTGGAGCACAGCACAGGTGAGGAATTCCCTGGATCAGTCCATCAAGAGGAACACACCTGAAACTCCCCAAAAACTCCAACTTCACCTCGCTCAGCTGAGGCCCATCCGATGCTCTTGAAGCTCTCCTGGTGATTCAGCCCACCACGAGTCCATTTGTTGCCTAGAAAGGCTGACCTGGAAACAGAGACTAGGCAGAGTAAAAGAATAAAAAAGGATTTATTGAAAGGATCCAGCTTGGGCAGTGCAGGAACCCCTTGGGCCTGCACCCAAGCAATCCAGCAATGGGCCCAAAATGGCTGCCGGTCATGAGGCCTCACACTTTTATAGGTTTTGGTTCATCAGCACATTGGAGTTAATTGTCCAATTCCAGCTTCAGGTGATGAAGCTCCATCCTCCTTGTTTCTCTCTTCTTCACTGTTGTTTCCACCCCTGGACCTAAAATTTGTCCTTGGTCCCCAGCTGGAAAGGAATTGTTTTGTCTCTGTACCCTGTGAAGAGAGCTCACCAGCCCTGAATATGAAACCCAGAACTACACACTGAAACAGCACAGAGTCTGAAAAAATATAAAAACTAAAACTTAAGGCATCACATTCTGATGTTCGGGGATGCAGACAGAGATGGACAAACACCACCCCCCACTCTGGGCACAATCAGACCGGAGATCTGCTCCTGCTATGAGCATAAAATCATGGAATCATTAAAATTAGGAAAGACCTGTGCAGGAACACTGGCCCAAGGATAGGACAGGAAAATATTGGCAAATTCTACTTCTGTTTTGGAGCCCCCAAAACCCTCATGCCTGGGGTATCATCCAGGTGACAGAAGGGCTTCCCAGTTCTGCCCCTCCTCTGCTGCAGAATTTAATGCAACGTCTCGAAACGTGGCAAGGAAATTAATTATTTGTAAATGATGTGCAGGAAGGGAGGGTCAAACCTAGTGGATAATTTATTCATTACTAATATCTCCAGCGGCTGTAATTGAGGTTCTCTTTTAATTGTCCGAGCCACTCCAAAAAAAAATATCAGCTTTTCTAATAATGGCTTGGAAGGTAACTGTCATTCAGCTGTATAAACCTCTATCAAAGTTGGCTTTTGACTGGCTGATGGTTATCACCCACTGCCTTGACTTTATTTTAGCTTATTAAAATTGATCCTAAATAAACCTGATCTGCCCCAAATTATTTTTTTCTTAAATTAATTTGAATGCAATTTGTTCTCAGCGAGATTTGCTGCCATGTTGCATCTCACAAGGCAAACACGAGTTTGTTGGGTCACTCTAATTAATTTGATTTTATATCTCTGCCCTCCTACCCATCACCAGCACTAAATGAAATTATTTAGAAATAACAGAGATAATGCTGGCAAAATAACATGCTGTGACAGGACCAAGCTTTGCTTCTTTAGGAGAAAAAAATAATAATACACAACATATTGAGGTGGTTTATTTTTTGATTAAACGCTTCTGCTTTGCCTCGGCATTTATCTTTCTGAGACAGCTCCAGATCAGAGCAAATGCATCATTCCATTAACATTATCTCTCTGTACATTTGAGTGGGGGTCCCCAGATAATAAAGGGCTACAACGTGCGTGGCCAGCTCACACCTCCAGCAGCTTTGATTCCTTCGGAGAGGGTTTGTACAAGAGGGGTTGGGAGGGAAGGGGGAGGAGGTTTCTGCCCGGTTGCTCGGGTTACTTGACTTACACAAAAGTCAAATGGCTTCAAAGAGATGAGTGGAGCAACTTAATTCGAAGATTTTAATGAGAATATTGGTGTCAGGAGCTGTATGAAGTGAGCTGGGTTTCAGGAGATGATGTTGGGTCGTTTTATTCAAAAGCTTTGACCCAAGAGCTGAGCACCTTCAGGAGGTGAGATATCCCCTGCTCCTGGAGAGTTTGGGAAGAGGGAGAGGTGCAGGTGTTGCAGATGATTCAAAACGTGGGAGGGATTTGGGATGAACAGATTCCCAAAAGGAGCATGTGATGGTTTGGGTGAGGGGTGGAAAATAACCAGAATAATCCGGGGAGAGAGAAAAACCTATCGTGCCCTTTTTGCTGAATTAAGGCGAGTTTTCCATGAGGTTGGGAAGTGGGGAAAGGAGAAAGGGAGAGATCTCAGCACGATCCAGAAATAGAATAAACACTGGTGATGGGAACATCCATAGGAATAACACCTGTTAAAGGATGTTCCCCTATAGAACATCCCAGATTTTTTGTATCCCAGATTTTGCTGATGTCAGTGTGAGTGCTGGCCCCAAGCACCCTCAGTGGCTGTGGCCAAAGGCTGAATTCCAGACCTTTATCCCAATCTGCTTGGAAATTTGTACACTTAGAGGTGGAAGGAGGTAAAAATAAAATGGATTTAGGAGGGAAAAAATTTGGAATTTGTACACTTGAGGTGCTGCACCATCAATTTGTAGAGCTGCAAAGGGGCCACAGGTCTTCAAAGCTGTTTTTTGGCACAGTTCATTTTCACCACCTCCTCCCTGCCTGATAAAAAATTCCATGTGCTTTGTACAGGTCCTGTCAGTGAACAAAGGGGAGAATCTTCTTATGAATACTCTCTTACATGTGAATATCTTTATTTTTTATTAAAGTAGGAAGGGCTGACTGCACCAGCCCCACTCCAGCATTCCAGAAAGGACCTGCTCTTGTGAATTTGGGAACTTTTTAAGAGGTCTTTTCTAAAGCGCCCAGCAGCACCTCTCAGTCTGTCAGCCCAGGGTGCTGCACACCAACCATTCAACAAGTGACACTCCCCATCAGCGAAATATCTTCCCTTTCCCCTTCCTGTTTGTCTCCTCAGCCTCCCTGCCTCACTCTCCCCCGTTTTCTGTCGTTTCTCCCTCTCTGGTGCCATGGTGATGGAGCTGACACGTAAGAATTGCTATTCTTCTCTGGGGTTCCCGCAGCATCCCGAGATGAGCTTCTGCTTCTCCCTGCTCTGGTCTCCCACGTTCCCTCAGTGGGTAAATCTGTGTGCTGCCAGCCCCACGTGCTAAAAATGATGGGCCAACCTTCCCCCTCCTCCCTGCCTCCAACTGGCTTAAAAAGCATGAATTGCTGCGAGAAAAAAAAAATCACAAATGTTGGGCTCGGCTTGGGTGTTTTTCTGGTTTTCTTTGCAGCTTGGGGTTCTAACAAAACAAATCTTTCACCCCCTGCTGTTCTGTAGGGCCCACTGCTGTTTTGGGGCATTTTCAGCCATATTTGACACAGGGCAGGAGATGTGATTCCTGAAAGTTTTTGGAAGCAGGTGGCTGGGTGGATGTTCCCTGAGTGAGAGAAATGCCGAAGTAGGAAAGAGGCTTTATAAATCCCCCTATTCAGGATTAGCCTCCAGCAACATCCACAATTAGCTGTGAGATTTGGTAGGCCGTAAAGTGCATTTTTTGTGTCCTTCCCCCACTATTTGAGGGAGGCAAACTTCCCCAGAAGAACTTTCTAGAGTGTTACCAACTGCAAAGGCTGGGGAATCCTGTGAAAATCCCTGCAGCTCTGTCCTGGCTCCTCAGCTCCCTCCTGGAGCATCACCCAGGAGCTGCATCAGCAGCAAATCTGACCCAGGTTCTGAAATCCCAAATCAAACCCCTCATCTGTGGATAAGGCCCTTCCCCTCTCCAGGCTGTTCTGTTTCCCTGTGGATTTCTTCTGATTTAAGGGCTGCTTCTCCTCAGCTGAATCCAGCAGCCCCAGTGCTGGCATCCAGCCTTCCCCTCTCTCCTTCCAGACAGTCTCCAGCACCTCCTGTGTTCCCCTGGACTGTTTTCCTCTGACTCTTTACCCATTTCTCCATCTCATCCCTCCATCCCCACTCGTTATCTTGCCCCGAAGCTCTCCAGCCCTCCCGAACAGGGATTGATTTCTCTTCCTCCTGGTATTGTCCTCCAAAATGAAACAACAATGAATTTGTCCGACTTTCTGTGGTTGTATCTTATCACTCCACCTGCCTGCTTCCAATATTATTCCCTTTCTCTCGTCTCCTGCGGTTCAGAGTGGCCCCTCTCAGGCGTCCCCTCATTTAATTGGGCGGCCCCAGCCTGGGTTTTGTAGTCCCCTTATCATTATGGCCTGAGTGCTCCCCTGGCTCCCATCTCACCCTGCCTCCGTCTACCTGCCCCTCTCCCCTGCCCCTCCTCCTGCTGTTTTGTTTGGACAAACGACAGCCTGGGTGTGACCAGAGGCGATAGTGGTCGGCAAATATTTGAAGGGGGAAGGAGAAAAATTGTCCCTGGGGGAGTTTGCAGGGGGAGGGTGAGGAGGGGGATTTGGCAGGGGGAGAGGGCGGATGGCGTGGGGAGATGTGCAGATGATGCTGTCGGCCTGAGTACATCATAAATCCCCTCTGGGATGGGGAATGAACATCTCTGTCTTCCCTGCGTCTGCTTGGAAGGGCAGGTCCTCTGTGGAAGTGTCACTTTGCTGGGGAGATTTGAGTTGGAGCGGGGGGACAGAGAAGAGGGAACGGGAAGGGAGAAAATGGCAATAAAATTGCAGCAAAGGGGAAACTTGGGCTGGAAACCTCTGGAAATCTCCCTGTAACTTGAGGGGCTGGTGAGCTGGTGTCTGAATCCCGATGCTCACATGGCCTGGAGCACACACTGATGGGAAGCAGCTCTGGAGAAGGAGGGGACAGTCAGACCCTGCAGGTCTCAGGCTCCTGTGAGTTGCTGGATTTGACCCTGGGACGACATAAAAGGAGATTTTGCTTCCCTCAAAAACATCCAAACCAGTGGTCAAAATAAACGAAGGCAAACCTTGCCTGTGTTTGACAGTTCATCGTGCCTGCTGAAGGGCTGGAAAGAGGGAGATGGTGGATAAATGATAAAATTGTTATTTAATAAATGTCCTCCTAAAAAATCTGCCCCAGAAATACCCCTGCAAAGACTGGCAGGGGAGTTGAGGGAGTTGCCAGGGGCTGTGCAGCAAATCAGTGGCAGAAGAGAAAGGGCACGTGGCGCCCCTCTGCTCCGTGCCAGGAACCCCTGGGCTTCCCAGAAAATCCAGTGTGCAGACCCCTGAGACTCCAAGGAAATCCAGAAACGGGGGGAGGCTGAGATGGACTCTCCCAAGAGCTTTTTCTCCACCCATCACCCCAAATCAAAGATGCTACGGAAGAAGGGGAAGGCAAGGTGACCAGGTGACACAATCCTGCTCTTCCCTGCAAATTTCTCTTTATTTTTTTGGGTAGCACTGTTATCTCATTTTCCATCAGCACAACCCTTCCTGCAGCTGGCAGCACTGCCAAAATCTGAGAGTGTGGCGCCCCTGAACCAAGAGCTGTCCTCAGGGGCAGCGCTCACCCCGTCCCTCCCCGGGGTGTCACGGTGACAACGCAGAGCCCTGGCCCAGCTCGCAACCAGCTTGTACAGAATTTTCCACCCTCCACAAGCACGATAAAGACATCCTTTGTCAGCAGCAGGGATGGTGACAGCCACCCAGGAGAGGCCAATTTTCTTCCGTGTATCACCAGAGAGGGGCGAGCTGGGCGGACCTGGAAGACCGGAGGGCAGAAGGGGGTGAAGGAGAGACCTGGAGAAGCAAGATTTGGAGTTCGTAGCCCTCTCCCCGGGCCGTTCTTTGGAAGGATTCGCCCGCTCTGAGGGATTTTGCAGCTGCCACCCAGCGCGGTCGCTGCAGGTGGCGCTGCGATGTTGGGTTTGAGCGCTGCCTGCGCTCGCCTCAGCCCGGAGCTGGAGCAGCCAGTTCAGCTCCGGCTTCCAGCAACTTCAACACCGCTGCTTTAACTAACTTGTAAAATGGCGGGGGAAAAGAAAAATAGAAAAATCCCCGCACAATCTAATTTAGATTTTCCGTCTCTCCCTCTTTTTCCTTTTTTTATTTTTTTTTTTATTTTTTTTTTTATTTTTTTTTTTATTTTTTTTTTTATTTTTTTTTTTATTTTTTTTTTTATTTTTTTTTTTATTTTTTTTTTTATTTTTTTTGTTTGGTTTTTTTTTCTTCTTTCTTCTAATTGGCTCATCCTCTTTGTTGTTGGAGTCTTGAAGTGTACAGGTGGATGTCCTGGCATAAAAGGACAAAAATTACTTTTTTTTCTGTTCTTTGTATGTTGATGGAAGTGACTCCTGCGTGTCACTGCGTGCCACTGCATGTGGCTCAGGTAACAAGGCAAGAAATGAAAGAGGGAGGAACCTGAGGGATTCAGGGAGGCTGCTGGCACCCAGGACTTCAGGGGCAATGGGGGGGAAATCTTTTGGGGCAGTGGGAGGGAAATCAGATGTGTGGAGTTGTTTGGAACCAACAGGATTTTTGCCTCATCCCAGACGGTGCTGAAGCAGCTCCAGTGCTGCTCGGTTTTCCCAAGCGGAGCAGGGGGTGCCCAGCGCCTCTCTGCGNACCCAGGACTTCAGGGGCAATGGGGAGGGAAATCTTTGGGGCAGCGGGAGAGAAATCAGGTGTGTGGGGTTGTTTGGATGGAACCAACAGGATTTTTGCCTCATCCCAGACGGTGCTGAAGCAGCTCCAGTGCTGCTCGGTTTTCCCAAGCGGAGCAGGGGGTGCCCAGCGCCTCTCTGCGATCTCTGCCATGTCTTGGGAGGGGGAAAACCTCCTCTGGATGACACCAGGGTGAGCCTGAACCCTCCTTGTCCTCGGGCCCTTTTGCTGCAGCAATTCTCAGGTCAGAGGAGGTCATTTGGGTTTTGCAGCCCTAACCCCTTCCGCCCCCGCTGCCCGGTTCATGGAAAGGCCTATAAATAAAGTCTCGTTTGTCACTCACTCCTCCGTGAACCCAAACAGCACAGGGATGTTTTGACTCGTGTCATTGTCTCAAGAAGCAGAAAGAACTGGTATTAATTTCTTCCTCCCCACCGGATAGTGGGGAAGTAATCTGGGCATATCCAGATTATCCGTGTTGAGCAGAACGGGTTTTAAATGCGAGGCCGAATTTCCTTGCGATTTTCATATGTTTTTATTAAATGGAGCTGCGAGCCAGTCTGGACACTCAATAATGCTGTAGCACTCGGAGCAGCAGTGATCTTTAGAGGTTACTAACCTGCCATTGTATCTCTCAGATCCCCGGCTCGCTCCTCCGCTGTCATTTCGCTGCGTTATTACTCTTCAGGCTTCACATCGTATTCATTTCTCTGAATGAAAACAAATGACTCCTTGCGAGAGGTAGGAGATAAAGAATAATAAATACATTTTATGCACCACCTTAAAAAAAAAAGGAAAAAAAAAGAAAAAGGGGCTCTGAATCCCCATCCATCCATCAGGAAATGTAAACTGGAGCTCAGGCAAAACACACACGGTGTGAGCACAGGCGCACGCTGGGGAGATAAAACTTGTTTTAAGGAAAACATGATATTGTTTCCAAATAAATATCTTGGAGGATGCAAATAGACAGCCCCCGGCCCCCGTGCTTTGTGGCATAAATTTAAGATAATTAAAAATACAAAGCTGGGATTAAGCCTGATTTTCTGTCAGCGGTGGAGGCTGCGGGGAGGAGGGGGAGTCCTGCTGTGCCTGGTGCCGCACAACCCCTGGAGAGGCGATTCCTGCCTCTGATCTCGGGCACTGCTAGCCCTGGGTGCTGGGACCCCCTTTCCCAGGCAGCCCCTGCATCCCTGCTGGATGCCTTTGCCTTCTGCTGGGGAAGGGGAAGCCGCGGGGTCGCTTGCAGAGTTTTCTCCGTGGCGTGAGCATGGCCAACACCCCTGGAAGTCTCCCCCAGCTGCTTCTCCTCCGGTGAGGTGCCCATCCTCAGGGAATCGGGGCTCCCTGGGGAGCAGCCCTGTTGCTATCAGCACCCTGAGAGCATCCCTGCCCTCCCCACCATCTGCTGCCTGCTCTGGCATCACCTTCTCACGCAGGGAGTGAACTTTTGGGGTGGGCTCTGCCCCCTGGGGCACCCCGGCCGGCCTGGAGGGACACCAAACTCAGGCAGGAAGCATCAACAGCTTCTAAAAACCAGCTTTATTCCTGCGGTACCGGGAATCACGGGGAGCCCGGACCAGGGCAGCGGTTTGCAGCCGCTCTCCGGGATTACTGCTCACCCGAGCTGGGAGATTCACCCTCCCCTGAGCCTCCCCGCTCTGACCCGCTCCCGTCCCCGCTGGGTGCGAGCGGGAGGAGAGCAGCGGGGCGCAGCCTGGAGAGGGAAGGAAAAAAGGGAAAAAGGGAAGGGAGATGCCAGCCAAAGCCGGGAAGCGCTTTCCTGAGTGAGGAGCAGATGGGGGCAGGCAGCGAGATGCGGTTGATTCCGTGAGTGGGGTTTGGGGTTTATTCCTTTTTTTTTTTTTTTTTTTTTTTTTTTTTTTTTTTTGGGAGGGGAGGCAGAGACGTTTCCCAATTAGCCCAATCAGGCTGGAGATCCTAGGTGTCAGTAGTGAGTAGGAGCGAGGGAAGGCACCGGAGGAGGAGGAATCCAGGCAGCCGGAGTTGCAGCCGTGGGAGAGCGGCGGCGGGCGGGGCGGGGCCGCGCCCGGGCGGGNCGGCGGCTGCGGCGGCAGCAGCCCTGGGAGGCGGCCCCGCTCCCCTGCCCGTCCCCGTCCCCTTTGCCCATCCCCTGCAAACTTTAGGACGACGAAAAGCGCCTTGAGGGACCCCCCCTCCCCTCCAGAGACAACCTGCGCCCCTCCGCCTTCTCCCCTCTCCGAGAGGTGGGTGGGCTGGAGAAAGGAGGAGCAACCGGCCACTCTCTCTGCAAAGCTAAAAAGAAAAAAATAGGAAAGAAAGAGAAAAGAGGATAGAAAGGGATTTTTATTATCGCTTTAATTTTTTTATTCATCATTTTTTATTATTCCTCCCC
>VXBU01017235.1:148910-163376 GCA_013400315.1 Bombycilla garrulus
ACACACCAAAACCCACCCAAAGCAAGCGAGGAGCGTTCCCAGGTAAGAAGCCCCCCGCCCCGCCCGGGCAGCGGGGGCTGCGGGAGGATGCCCCGGAGGATGCCCCGGAGGATGCCCCGGGAGGGCCGGCGGGGCTGCAGCGGTACCTGCCCTCCACACCTGGCGGCAGGGCAGGGGGGACTCTGGGAGGCGCCCCCGCCGCTGCTCCCCACGCCCGGGTCCTGGGAAGGGGGTTTGGGATGGAGGGCAGGGACCCCCGCGGACAGCGGGCTGAGCCCGGGGGACTCGGGCACGGCCCCTCCGCCCCTCCCGGCCCGGCTGGGGAGGATGCTGGGCGAGGGGGGCGCGGCTGGGAGCCCCCCTTCTCTCTCCACGTCCCCAGCGCGGAGGGGACGCGGTGCCCGGTGTTCCCCTTCCCCGGGTCCCCGGTGTTTTTTTCCCCATGCACAAGGCTCAACTTTTCTCCGCGGAGGTAGCGGCTCCAGCGGCGCAGCCCGTCCCTCGTCACCCTCGGCATTCCCCGGCTGCGGATTTTCCTCCCCTCGGGGGGTATTTTCCCCCTTCGATGCTCCAGAGCTCTGCTCGGGCGAGGGGCTGGAGGCATTTGCAAACTTTTCCTGCTCCCGGCGAGGTTGCAGCTGGACGGGGCTGGAGGCAGAGCCCTATTCCCGGGTAGGATAACACCCCCCGGGTGACCGATGGATGGGGACAGGGACCACCACCGGTGCTGAGCACCTGAGAGGGAAGGGCAGACCCCAATCGCTTCCCTTCCTGCAAGGTGCTGGAGAGTTTTCCTGCCCGAATCCCGGCTGCGGAGTCAGCGCTGCTGAACCTCCCTCTTTTCCCTCGGTGCATGTGTGCGCTGCAAGCGAAACCCGCGTACCGGTGCTCTGCGCTTATCAGACATATGCCCTTAAATTATGTAGACCGGGAGAAGTGATCTAAACAGCGAGCCGCGCGTTGTTTTGGTGGAAATGTAATACTCCGGCAGCCGATGAGTTCCTCCCAGATAAACAAACCCGCTTGCTCAGCCCCAGCAGGGCTGTTTGGGTTCGCCGCGGCTGCATGTGGCTGCTCCATCCCCAGCCCGGAGGAAATCCTCTCCTCCCGGGGCTCCATCTGCTCCCCGTGCCGGCAAAGGACGCGGCGTTCGCGGTGCTGGGTGCGGGGTAAGGACCCGCAGGGGGGTGGCAAGGGCCGGGTGGAACGCGTGCGGCTCCGCGCCTCTCCCCTAAAACTTGCGCACCCCGCGCCGCTCCCAAGCCCCGCCGCCGGGCAGCAGCGAGGAGAGCTCGCTGCGAACGCACCTGACTGTCCGCGGCTTCCCCCGCCGCCGGGAGGGGAGGTTTCGGGAAAAGCGAGGGGGTCTGGCGCTCCCCGAGCCGCGGGGTGAGCGGCGCACAGGGGAGGTTTGCACCGGGACCCCCGAGACTGCCGGGGGATGCTCCGGTTCCGCGGGAGGAACGATGGTGCCGAGGGGATTTTTACAGCCGATGTGACTGCTCGCAGCCTTCTAGGGAAGCGTGCACGAGTATTTTGGAAGGCGGAAAGCGCGCTACCTTATTTTCTTTACCCGCCCTCTGTTTCACCCGGGTGCTGCTCGTCGAAACCCGCGAGCGGGCAGGACCAGCGGGGCACGGGGAGCTCGGGCTTCGCCGTCTCCGTGATTTTAATCACGGCGTGTGCCTCCCAGCGCGGGATTAGGTGCTCGCTAAGCCTCCGGCTGGAGGTGCCGGGGATGCGAGCGGCGCTCTGCCTGTGCTGTCTCTGCCGGGGGAAGTGCGTGTTTGTTTGTTTGTGCGTGCGGGATCCTTCGCTGGAGCCGGGCTGCGAGCGGTGCAACAGATGTGCGTCTGCTTCCAGGTTTAAACACGCAACCCCGGCACGAAAACCTGGGCTTTTCTTCCCTCCTCTGCCCAGACCCACCCTCCGTGGGGGAGTCTCCTTTCCGAAAGGACCAGCCCAGGGTTTTTTCTTTTCTCGCTGTCCCATCCTAAACGTTGCGGCGCTCGGCGGTACCGACACCACGCGAAATAAATGACAGCCGCACGATCTAAGTGTTGTTTACGTCCAAGACGGGTGTTTTAGGAGCCGGGCTGATGATCAATCACGGTGCTGTAGGGAAGCATTTGCTCGATGATCGTAACTGCCTGGCAGGCACCGGGGGCTGGTGCTAAATGCGCTCAGCCCGGCTGGGGAGGGATGCTGCAAACCCAGGGGGAGATGCTGAACTTCTCCGCTGGGAGAGGGAATATTTGAGCTTTTCCTCGCGGATTCACCTGCCAGCATGCCTCCCCGCAGCCCGTGGGCGAGGCAGAGCAAAGGGCTGAGCGGAGGCTGCAGAGCGGCTGAGCGGAGCGGCGCTGCCGGGAAGGCAGGAACCGTCTCCGGCAGCACCATCCCGGGGGCCTCCGGGCTGCCGGAGCCGCTTCCATATCAATTCCTCTACTTTCGCCGGCTGAGGAGGCGGGAGGAGAGATGCCGGCGCCCCTTTTGTGCGGCGTCTTTCTCCTTCCACCGAATCGCTTTGTCTCTGCCTCCCGGTGCCCTCGATGCCGAGCGGTTGCGGTAAAACCGAGCTCGCTGTCGCCGTGCCGGGGCTGGATTCGCGTGGAGAGCCCGGCAAGGTCCTTGCGCTGCTCGGGGTGTGCTGAGGGTTAACACCGTGCGGGAATCAGCTTCTCGTTTGGAAGGGGACGCTGAGAAGCTTCCTGCGAAGCTGAGAAGGATGCTGGCGCTACGGGCTGTGCCCCGCGCTGGGGTCTGGCTTAGGGAGGGTGTCAGAGGTGGGGCTGCAGAGTTTTGGAGTTAGCAGGGCCAGAGTTTGGGGCTTGGCACTGCCCACGTGTGTTGTGGAGCAGGATGGCATGGGAATCACTCGGCTCCTCCTGATACATTTATTATTGATAACCCCTCTAAAGTGGGGTCTCACATAGCTGAGACCCCAAAATCTCCTGTCCTGCCCTGAATCCCACTCCCTACCCAGGGATGCATTTGGGGCTGTGACTGTTCCCCCCAGTACAGCCCTCAGACTGCTTGGCGCTCTAACAAAAAGCATCTGGGGAACCTTTCTGGCTGTCTGAAAGGCTTCAGAAGGCTCTTTCTTACTCCTCCCTTCTGGCTTGCGAGACTCAGGGAAGGGACAGCAGCGCTCCAGGCGCCCAAGGCAACGAGACTTCCCGTCTGTGCAGAGAGTCTGGGCAGCCCACTGCCTTTCTGCAGGGCATCAGTGATGAGCGTGCTTCCCTGCGTGACTGTCTTCCTGTGAAAAAGTGCTTTATATCCCTCAGCTTTGAGCTCTCAAGGAGCCTGTGACAAAAAGAAAAAAAAGAAAAAAGAAGAAAAAAAAATTATGTAGTGCTGCCCACATGTTTTTTACTCAGGCTCTGAACGGTTTTAAAACATATCCATCCACTCCATTCCCGTGGTGTAGATTGGGAAACTGAGGCATGGGGTTCTAAAACATATCCATCCACTGCATTCCTGTAGTGGAGATTGGGAAACTGAGGCACAGAGAGGCAAAAGGCTCAGTCCACATTTATTGATGAGGAATCCTTCCTCACCAGCCTGAAATGCAAACGGAGCCCCAGGTGGGACTTGGTGAGAGAGCAGGGAGTGGTGCCTCCAGTCTGTGCTCCAGCAGCCAAGAGCAGCCCTTGGACTGAACAGGACATTCTCAGGACTGAATTTATTTCCAGTTAAAATGGCAAATGGGTGCTTTGAAATGTGAAAGTGTCATAGAATCGTGGAATTACATAACAGTTTGGGTTGGAAGGGACCTTAAACATCATTTAGCTCTGATGCCTTGCCATGGGCAGAGACAACCAAACATTTTGGGTTAGAGAATTGGCCTGGGAGCAGCTGTGCTTTCATGGACCTCAGTCCCAGTGCCTTTAAAATTTGCTGCAAAATGCTTTTAATCACCTTTGGAAATGGAGACACCATTGCAAAAATGGGACCCCTGCAGCCTGTGTGGTGATTTTCTGTATCTGGCATTCTCCCTTGGGGTTTTTTTGACTCATCCCAAAGAACAGTCTGGGTTTTTTTGCTGGTGCACGAGCTCTGTAAGTTTGCCTCATCCTTAAGTGGTCACACGTGGTGAGGGGCTGAGCAGCCACCCAGGTAAGAGGTCCCAACTCTGCTTCCCCTCCCACAGGACCCAGCGCCACGTGGCGCCTGTCCTGAACCCTTTCTGTGGTGAAAACCCCTCTGTGAGCCCTTAGAGATGCTCTGAAGGCCTTGAACAGGCAACCTTTGGTTTGAAAACCCAATGGCCACCTCATTTTACACACCTGTAGCCCTTCAGCTCGGCTGATGTGAACACTGCCAGGGATGTGCTCCCCTCCAAGGTGACTCGTGGAGCTGTGGAGAAAGCCAGCTTTTTGCTGAAATACGATGTTCCCAGCTGCTCCTGCCTCAAATACTGTTTGTAGAAGACAGCAACTTCTCAGAGCCTGAAGACCTTAGGGAGAGCAGTGATTGGGTTCAAACCCCCATCCCACTATGCTGCCTCTCAGCAGGTGGCTTTGACCTCACCTGGAGAGCTCATTTGCAGACTCTGTGACTTGCTTTTAGTCCAGACTTTGCTGCTGAGAGAGTTTCCCCTCCTTAAAAAAAAGTGGTTTTTAAGGGCTTCGTGCAGTGAAACAGAAATCCAGACCCAGGAGTGAAGTGGCTGAGATTCCCAGGCTGCTTTTGCGTAGGGAAAAATAAAAAGTCCTGCTGAATGTGGCTGGATTTGCACTTGTGGCCCAAAAGTTGCACCTCTGATTCTTCTGCTTTTCACACCTGATCTCTGAGTTTCCTTCCATCTCTATTATCCACTGGTCTGCTGGGGCTTTCCCAGGCATTGGCAGTAAATTTATGGGATTTGATTGGCATTTGAGTTTGTCAGGACGAATTGTGTGGCTCTAATGCAGATGACACAGGTTAGCTTTCCTTTACAGGTATTTGCCTGCTCTATACCCACACATTTCCCCCTCCTCTGCTCTCCTGCAAGGGCCAGAGGGATAAATCTTGATCTTGGGTGAACCCTCACAGCCAAATGCACGTAAATGTTTGTGAAATGAGGCTTCACGAGCTTAAAACACTCCACGAGGGAGGAAAGGTGGCTGGTGAAGGTGTTTTACTCCCAGTAGTGTTTTCCTGGGAAACAGTGAGGTGATACTGGACTGGTGACCACCTGTAGATTGTTAATATTTATGTATTTGTTGTTTTTTCTGAATGAGGAACTCTCACTTGCTGCCTGACACTCATTCATGCCGAGCCTTTTCCGGGAGTGTCTGGACACTCCACTGTTTGGTGCCTTGAGTTCAGAGTTCTAGGCATCAGGAGGATGAGTTAGCAGTAAATCACAGCCTGGATGGCTTCGTTCTCAGCAGTGACAAGGTTTAAATTAAAAATATCTTGCTGGGATGAAGCGCTCGTAAGTCAGGCGCTGCTGTTGTGTCAGTCTGGGTTCGGCCGAGAGAGCTCGGCCCCTGTGGAGCAGGAACCACGAGGAGCCCAAGTGTGGATTCCCAGCTGAACGGGGGAAATCGCCACTCTGTTCCTGCTACCAAATATTCCTTCTCTCCTTTCCTTTCCTTTCCACCTCTTCTCCCTCCTGAAGGGAGGATGGTCACGCTGGGAAGCGGGGAGAAGCTTTGCGGATTCGCTGCACGTGCGTGTGGCCCTGTTTGACTTGGTTAGAGCATATTTGATTGTGAAAAGGGATTTATTTGTTTTTTGTGACAGGGGATTTGTCTATAATGTAGTGCTGGAAAGAAAACTCATTTAGAGACTAAGGAGGTGTATCCTGTTACAATTGCCTATTGATGGAATAGCAAGTGCTTGGTGTGCTACACAGCTTCATTTTACTTTAGGGAAACTTATCCTGGGCTGCCAAAGGGAGACTTGGTTTTGATGGAGAGCTGTCCCACGGAACTCAGTGGGTTCCTTGGCTTCTTGTTTCCCCATCCATCAAGTGGGGGTGGTCTCCTAGAAGTGACTGTCCCTTCGGCTGTCACCTGATGCTTGTTTTGCTCTAACGACCTTTAAAAATCCTCGCTTTTTGTAAAGTGAGTAAAACCAGCCTTGTTGGGAACTCACCAGCCTGAGGAATGGCATCATGCCCATGGATAATGGCCACTGATGGGCACTGTCCCACCCCTGGGCAGTGTCACTTTCTGCTGGTTGGGAAGAGGCTTTGGGAGGTGCTGAGGAACAGGAGGTTCTGTATTTGAGGGAAAGGCTCAGCCCTCACAGCTGGGAATAAAACCACACCAATTGTGCAGCTGATCAAAGGCTTGGATTTTCTCTAATGGACAATCTAGGGAAGAAAAATTCCCACCCAAACCCCACACTCAAGTTAGGGCAGGCCTGTGTGCCTTAAAAAAAAAGAAGTTTTGGGCTGTTTTGTGAAACTCCTTCTACTTGTCAGGATTTTGGTGCAAATTTCTGGGTCTTGCTAAAAGCAGAGCAACACGTGGAGCTTTGTAAACTGTTCTCCTGTGTTCTCAACATGTAAGTGTTGAGGGGTTGGTATTTGCGTGGATAATTTTGGGCGTTTCCTCCTTTTGATTGTGCCTCACCCTTCGTGTACTCCTCTTCCCGATGTCCTCCTGGCTGGACAGAGGGGCTGTCCCCTGGCAGCTTTTCCTTCCCTTGGAGCCACCCTGGATCCCAGGACTGATTTGGGGGTTGCCATGACCTCAGCACCTGGTGCTTTTGAGATTTCATACCCCCGTCCCTCCTTGGCTCCCAGGAGTGATTCGGGGGATTGCAGTGACCTCAGTACCCGCTGCTTTGGGGACTTCACTCTCCCATCACCACTTGGATCCCTGAGTGCCCCTCTCCAGATCATCCAGACAGCTTCTCCAGGGAGGATGGTGCCCAGGGACAACCTGGAGGGTGACTTTTGTCTTTAAGTCCCATCTGTGCCCCCACTGAAGCCACCTCTGGGAGGGCAGTTGCCTCCTCACCCTGAAGACGGCGGGATGAGCTCTGAGTTCTCCTCCTGTGCCGAGCTGCTATGGTGATGAGTTGCTATAGAAACACATATTTAGCATTATTATTTATTATTGAAAGGTGCTTCTTTCCATCCCTTAAAAGCAGGGTTGTGCCCAGCAGACCCCAGCGCTGGGTGTGGGACACTGCCCACCCTGTCTGTGTGGGATGGGGGGTTCAGCTTCCAGGAATCCAGGCTTCATCCACGCTGGAGGAGGGAGCTGTGCTGTGCTGGCCCAGCAGGCTGGTCTGGTTGAACAAATCCCCCCAGGATGTTCCCATCTCGGGTCCCTTGCTCGGTCAGATCCCTCCTTTGGAGGGGGATTGGAGTGAAACCTTTCATTCTAAGGAGCTTACTCATTTCCAAACTGGTGTCACCATCTGGGGCAGAGGGCTGGCACGAGGCTCTGTGACAGTACATCTGCTCATCAGCACAAACGCTGCGTTCACAGGACCTCGCAGGCCCTGCCTGGTGAATACCTGCCCTCATCTCAGCCTCTGCTGCTCCTCGCTGTTTGCTGAGTCCCTCCCCGCCTCCCTCTGTGCTGGGAGCTCCTCAGATCCTCCCGTCCCGGGGTCCTGCTCTGCTGAGCCCCCCTGGAGCTGGGCACCCCTCCAGCAGAGCAAACCCTGCCCGGGGCTTGGCTCTGCCTGCCCTCACCCTCACCGTCCCGTGTCCAAGGCTGGGATGGATCCTGCTCTGGAGGATCTTGCTCCCCAGGAATGGCTGCAGGGCATAGCAGCAGGTTTCCTCTGCAGGGGGTCCTGCCTGGAGCCCGTTTGCCCAGCACATCCAGGTTTTGGGAACGCTCAGGAGGCGCAGGAGGGATGCAAAGGGGTCTCCTGCCTGCAGGCACTGGGCTCACAGCTTCCCCTGGACGCTGGCAGCGCTGCGGGGGTGGCTCTTCAGGGAAACCTCCCTCCTTCCCTGCTGCTTCCTTCACAGCCTGGCAGCCCTGGGGACGCCGCAGGGGTGGGGACAGGAGGATGGAGGGATGTCCAGGGGCACTGGGAGCGGTGGGGCTGCTTTCCCTCTCTGCCTGGGGTAGGGGAGGGCTTGGCTTGCTTGCTTAGCTGTGCAGGTCTTTCTTGTTCCCTGGAAATTGCCTGGTGGGAAAAAATAAAAATACAAAAAAAGGGGAAAAAGGAGAAGAAAAATGAAAAAAAACCACAGCTTTTCTGGATTCCAAATGAACAACTAGGAGGTGAAGTTTTAGGGCTGCTTGGAGCAGCTGCAGGGGGTGGCTCAGCCCCTCCTGTCACCCCCTGCACAGGTGCTGCAGGTGCAGGGCTGGGCTGCAGGTGCTCCCCCGGGATGGGGAGGGATGCAGGAATGGCTGGACCAGTGCAGGATGCTGGGTGTGCAGAGACCTGGGCTTGGGGAAATCTCTGCTGCTGCTTGCAGGGTGAGCTCCCTGAATTCCTCAGTCTCCACCTTCAGCAGCCTTTGAGGAAACAAAAGGAGGTTCTTTAAAGCACCCCCTCAGGCAGGAATAAAACACCTTCCTTTGCAGAGCTGTCTCATTGCTTGAAGTCGCTCCCTTTGGGCTTTGCATTTTCCTTCTTGGAAGCTCTGCTCCCTGCAGGGAAGAGAAAAAAAACTCCTGGGGTGCAGGAGCAGGGCTGAGGGGGATGGGGAGCTTTCCTGGGAAGTGTGGGATGCACAGATGGATGAAGGGGTCCAGTGCAGGGGTCTAGGGGTGAATGCTGACCCCTCACAGTGCCAGAAACCCTGCAAACACCTCGTGTAGGGTCACATCCAGCTGTTTCAGGGATGGTTGGGAGCATCCCGTGGGGTGGGAGCTGCTCCTGCACGTCCTGCACGTGCCAACCCCTTCTCCCGGTGAGGGGAGGCCACCAGAGTGGGGCCTGTGTGCGAGGAGAGGAGCTGGCTGTGGGAAATGAGAGCCTGCCGTGTCCTGGCAGGGTCACCCTTGTCCCTGTGGGGGTCTGGAGGGTTTGGGTTTTGCTTTTTTCTCCGCTCTGAGCTGCACCAACTGCTTGGATAAGTGATTTGGAGAGGCCATCCAAGCTGTGGAATGGATTTGAGGCCAATCTAAGGAGTCCCTGTGGATCCCACCAGCCCTGAGACCATCCAGTCTCAGGTTTGGCTCCAAAAGCTCGCTGAGGGCAGAATCACTTTGGCCACCTTTGCATCCTCTGGCTTTCCCTTCCCAGACTCCAAGGTCACTCCCAGAGGTCAGGAGCTGCTCACCTGGGCCAGGCAGGGGCAGGAGGCACCTTGGAGCTGCCAGGGTGAGGGGTGGAGGAGGAAGAGAGGGTTGGAGAGGCAGGTGAGCCATGGCAGGAGCTGGGTTATTAAACCAGCACCCCTTAGAGCCGCTCAGGAGGGATTTTTCCCCTCCTTTATGATGGAGTCGCTGCCCTTGCCTGCCTTAAGCAAGACAAACAGCTCAAGGGGATGCCTCTGAATAAAAGCACCAACTTTGAGGAGAAATTTCTCTTTGAGGAGAAATTTCTCTCTGCATAATGTCTCAAAGAAAGCAAGGAGAGGAAACAGGCAAGCCTAATTAGGTAAGTATTCCCCATTAGGAAGGGGAAGGAGCTATCAAGTCGATTTCCATTTCCTTCTTATTTTACATGCCTGATTTTTCCGCCTCTCCAGGAGGCGGTGTGTGAAGTAGGTCTCTCCTTAGCTTGGAGAAGTAAATAATCAGGACACGATGTGCTCCTAAAGCTCTTCCCCAAGCTTTCCAAATCTGGACTAAGCTGAGGATTTTTAGCACCTTCACCAGCCTCCCAGGAGCTTCCCAGCATCCATGAGACCCGGCGGGGATTTATTTCCCCCCTTTCATGCTGGAGAACCAAGGTGGGCAGGAAGACTTGCATATTCCAGATGCCTTCTGCAGACATTTCTCCCCGTTTCACCTATTCCTGGAATTTCTCATCTCCTGATTGCTTCCCAGAACAAACCTGGGTGTGAACACACGGAGGTGCCTCGCTGCACCGGGAATGTGATTGGGATCAGCCCCTAGAGCACCCCCCTAGCTGAGCCCGGCGTGTCCCCGTGTCCCTCTGGCCGTGTTTTACCCCCGTGTCCCCGGAGCTGCTCTCCTGGCTGCGCTCTCTGCTGCCTCTCAGAACAGCACATTGCGGCGTGGGCTGCAATTATGGAGCCATCAACGGGTTCTTGTGACACATTTTGGCGAGCTTGGGGACGCTTTGTGCACCAGCCTGCGAGGAGAGAAGCTCTCTCCTCCCTCCCCCTGCTCCGGAGCCTGTAAGTGGTGTTATTAAAGGCTGCTGTCATTGGCACAGTCAATGGCTGACACAAGGCAGCCCTCAGACTTTGACTCATCACACACACACGCTTTGCAATGCATGAGCCACAAAAAAGAAAAAAAGAAAAAAAAAAAAAGCCCATTTCTCAAAAGCATCACCCTTTCCCCAGCTGTTTGGGCCCTTTTTTTTCTGCATTCATTTCAGAGAAGAAGTCTTGATTGTCCTGCAGTGTGAGGAAGGGATTGGAGTTGCATCATGCTGCCTGCACGTTCCCAGCTCTCTCATTATCCTTTGCTGGAAGTTGTGATGTCTTTTTTCCCTAAATACAACTACATGCATCCATATATAAAAATATATATATGTATGTGTGTGTGTATGTTTTATACATATACATAAAAATACACATTTATATGCACATTGCTACACACAAATGCAAACTACACATGCTTTGGAAATGCCAATCTGTTCACCCTGCACTTTTCACAGATCACTGCCAATTTTCCCTCACAGTTCAGGAAAGGTTTTGCAGGTCCAGATTTTTGGAGAAGGAAGAGCAGCCTTGCTACAATAGCTGGAGTTAGGAGGGATTTAGGCAAAAAAAAAAACCCAAACAATTTTCCTTTTTCCTCCAGCATCCCTTGATCAGATGCTGGTGGCAGAGATGTTTTCCAGCTTGGAGGGAGGAGAGGGAAGAAAGAAGAGTTTGAGGTTTTTCTCCAGAACTGCAGAACTGGGACTAAACAGAGCAATTTTGGACAAACCCGTGTGTCTGGGAATGTGCTCCAGTTGAGCTTGGCTGCCTTAATCCTTTTCAGAAGGTGCTGGTGCAGGCCCTGCTGGTGGCAGAGGACTCTCTGAGGGGCTCTCGGGGGTAGGGCATGGTTGTGCAGCGATTCCCGTCCTTCCCAGAGGCTCAGCTGGACCCTGGCCACGAGCACTCAAGTGGGGCAGCACGAGGTGCCACGAGCCTGGAGGAGATCCCGAGCAGATTGGAGCTCCACCGCAATCTGCTTTTCTGCTTCCCAGTCCTTGGCTGTGCATGGACACGTGCAGACGTCTCCCTGCCTCCTGCTGCTCGACGCACAGGGTTCTCCGAGCCACATTCCCCACACTGACAGCCCTGCTGGCCACTCAGGCTGCTCCCCTGCCCCGCCTCGCCTCCTTCTGGGTATTTATGTGTGGCAGGATGACTCTGAGGCTCCTCGGATACCTGCACAAAAGTGACAGTGAGATGCTTGAAGCCTTTTCACTCGGTGATTCGCCTCTTGGTTCCGCTTGGTGATTCGCCTCTTGGTTCCGCTTGGTCGTTGTCTTCCCTCCTGCCTTGCTTCTCCCTCCCCGGGAGCACAGGCAGCAGAATCAGCTTTATTTTATAATGAGCGAAAGGTCTCCAGGTGCAGGGCTGTGCTCGCCCGTCTCTCCTCCGCCGCTCTCTGCCAGCGGGTGACTTCCTTTGCCACCCCATAATTAGCCTCTCCCAAGGTCTCGCTGTGGCTGGGCTCAGGCAGAAGGTTTTACAGCCACTGCCTCTTCTCCAAAGCAGGAAAAAGAAAAAAATAAAAATCCCTTCCCCAGCTCAAGGAGCAGATTTTGAACTGGTTCGTGCTGCCGGAGGGGCCCAGCCCAGCCCGTGGCAGTGCTGGGCCGTGTGGGATGGAGGAGGTGTGTGTGTGTCAGGCTCCCCACGCAGAGGAAGAAATCAAATATCTGCCCTATCTCAAATGCCATGCTGGGCTCCTCTGGGACAGAGTTATTGGTGAGGAGGAAGCTGACCTTCTCCTGTGTTTATGAACTGAATCTCTGGTTCACTTTGGGTTTGATTTTTTTCCCCCCCCCCCCCCCGCCTCCTGTTACAGGCTGCAATACTCCATTTCAAAGGAAATAACATTTTCTTCATTTTCTCCTTTGCTGGGATTTTTTTTTGTAAATGCTCAAGATGAACAGGATTTCTTCCCCTCAGTTTTCCATGCTTTATCCTTGCCTTGTCACACTGGAAGTGAATGTTGCCCGCCCATGTTTTTGGGGCACCAGGGATATTCCCCTGTTACAGCTGCTGAGGGTGAACAAATTCTCCTGAGCTGGGAAAACACACAATTATTTTAGCAGTCAGACCCCAGCAAGTTTGAGAATTAAAAATTCTCCTCATTTGCCTAAGTGCCACATGGGTCTGTCTTTCATCCTCCTGTCTGACTTATCTCCAGCCTTTCAGCTTTTGCTGAAAATCCTTTCCTGCAAGGGCTGGTCTTGAGCATCTTTAGAGCAGCAAGTCCTCTGGAGCCCCATTTCCTTTTCCTTCCGCTTCTACCTGTGGAGAGCAGATTTTTTGGAAGCTCAAGAGCTCTGTCTCTCCCGTGCACAGGTCCCTTGGAGATATTTGAAGGCACTTTGCTGAAGTTCACAGGCTACTTTTGAAAACCTTGGCCATCGCATTCATGTATATAAATATATATATAAAATTTCTGTTCTCTCTTCCCTCCTGTTTTCTTTCTCTGTCAGGAATCCAGCTGTGCAACATGTGGCACTTGTAGGGCTTGGAAGGCAGGAAGATCAAGCAAACACAGAGCTTTCAGCAAGAAGAGATAAATTTCCAGAATAAATTCAAGCCACGTAGGCCCCGGTCTGTTTTAGTTTTAAAGCCCTGCTGCTAGTGATGTGTGGGAGCTGGAGATATAAAGCCAGGGAGAGAAGAAGAGTTTATTAGTATTATTTCTGGCACCTTGGTAGAAAGAAAACCCCAGCTCTGAGTTCGTGGGGCTTGGCACAATGTTTGTCTGCATGGTCTGGAGCAGGAAACTGCCTGTTGAGCTCTGCCTTCGTGCACGGCTCAAAGGCAGAGGGAAAAAGGGAATTATCTGCCCCGAGTGCTGCAACTGGAAGAGGAAAGTGCCGGATTTGTGGGGGCGTGTGGGATGCAGATGGCCCCAGAGGAGAAATATCTTGTTATTAATAACCCACTGAATTGTGATAGCAATTTTACACCTGTGTACTGCGGTTTTTATCTCGGCGCTCTGGCAGAAGCACAGCTGGGAGCTGTGGGCTCCCTCCTGCAGGCAGCTGCCGGGGTTTTCCTGTTTTCTGCAGGGACAGAGGACGGGCCAGGGCTTGGGCTGTTGGCCCTGACCATGAATCGGCTGCAGGGCTTTGGTCCTGCGCTCCTGACGGGGTTTGCTGACACAGGGGAGTTGCTGTGTGGACTGCTGATTTTCAGAGCATCAGAGAGTGGTTTGGGTCCGAAAGGATCTTAAAATTCTAGTTCCAGCCTCCCTCAGGGACACCTTCTACTAGCCCAGGGTGCTCCATGTCCCATCCAACCCGGCCTTGGGCACTCCCAGGGATCCAGGGGCAGCCACAGCTTCTCTGGGCACCCTGTGCCAGGGCCTCGACACCCTCACAGGGAAGACTTTCTTCCAAATATCCAATCTAAACCTGCCCTCTTATAATTTAAAGCTGTTCTGCCTTGTCCTTTGTATTTTTTCCAAAATTCCCACCCCTTTTTTTTTTAATTTTTTTACTACTATATTTTTGCTTTACTAAGGTAAAAATAGAAATAAGCCCAGAAGAAGGAAGGCCCCTGCATGGATCCCCAGCTCTGTCCTAAAAAGCACAACAGCACCCAGCACAAAACACTGCTGTTTCCAGCCTAAAGCCACCACCAACAACCCAGACTTCATTTCCACCCCTCTTTCCCTCTGCCTTTTTCCTCTGGTCCAAGCTAAAACATTACAGCCTCTAACTCTTGAGGCAAGGGCAAAATTCCGCCCGGCCTCCTGCCTGAGTGATGCCTCCTTGTGGGAATCCAGGACACAGGAAAATCTCCTGTGCCTGTCCTGAGTGGTTTTATTCCTCAGGAGAACACAGTTTTCAACTTTGGCCATGGAAAAAGCTTCCAGGACTTTGGGAGAAGTTGAGTTTTGTTAATGTGTAAAGTAGATGATATTGTAGATTGTCACAGGGTGAAAAAGTAGGTTTTGGGTTTTAGCATGGAAGGGAGATAAAAGACAAGATGGAGGAATTTGAGTGCTGACTCAGTTTCTTTCTTCTTCATCTGCTCCATTTTCTGCAGTTTTGGTGACACAGTGATTGGTCAGACAAAGTCACAATGCAGATGTTACGTGACTGAAGAATAATTAGGAATTGGTAGAAAAATAAAAACATACTACGTCAGGTACATTGTAAAACTTAACTGGATGTGGTATCTGTATAAAAATCCTTGAAATCGTCCATTTTGTGTCTTTC
>VXBU01017235.1:164511-182918 GCA_013400315.1 Bombycilla garrulus
GAGGGGAAAGATGTGTGGGCACAGGTTTACAGCTTTTTTTTTTACCAGTATGTGAGGCTTGTGTGGCAGCCCACGTGCAGCTGTGGGGTCCTGTGAGGTGAGGGAGGAGAGCAGCAGGTCCTGTTTTGGAGAGAGGGAAGAGTGGAGAGGTGGAGGCAGTGGCAGCTGAGGCCTGGGGGCTGGAGCACACACTGGTAGAGTACTTGTGTGTTTTAATCTTTTAGGACCTGGGCATCTGCTTAATAGTGTTTCCTCAGGTCTTAAAACCTGTGTTATCAAGGCCTCCATTTCCTCTGAGCAGGATTTTATGAACAAAGGTGACCTTTGCACACCCCCCACGTTAGAAACACCTCTTGTCTCAGCCACAGGTGCCTTTATCCTGTGTGAGCAGAGATGAACAAAGCAGATGGTGTTTGGATCTGGACTAAATTAGAGTTGTGCTCGCAGCTGGCTTAGCAAACAAATAACTTTCTTCTGGGTAGCACAACCCAGATCTCAAACCTCTCACTGCAAACTGAAGTGTCCTTTGCAGCCCGCCCAGCTCACGTGCCCCTTCCTGCTGCTGGATTTCTGTGTAACACCTGTCCTAACACAGCTAATGCCTTGTGATGATGGATCTGCAATTATGAGGCTGTGCAAACAGCTAAAACAATTGCATCACCCTCCCTGTGGATGCTCTGGGGTGATTTGTGGAGCTGCTGATAGCACCAGGCACGATTCGTGCAGATAAGGGTCAGCTCCGTGGAGTGCAGGGCACCTGCAGCTTCCATCTGTGTCTGAGTGGGCCAGGGGAGATATTGATGGGTGGAAAAGCAGAGATTTTGCCTTTTGCAGGAGAGTTTTGCAGCAGCAAAGCTGCCCACAGGGAGTGGAATGTGCTGGCAGGGTCTCCTCCCCAGGCTGGTCAGTGTGGGGGAGCACAGGGGTAAAGTGCAGCAGGTTTTAGCAGCAGAGCAGCAGGAGCAGACTCCTCCTCCCTTCCTCCCTGCCTCTCCCAGGCTGGGTGCCAGCAGCAGGACTCTGCTGTATCATTTCAGGACACGCTGGATGCATCCCTGCATCCCACAGCTGAGCAGGGTGACCACTGAACTATTTAAAGCCGCTCCAACGCCGACACTCGGGTGTGTGAGGCAAATTCTGCTGATGCTGGTGAAGTGCTGGAGCGGGGCATGGGTTCAGGGCTGAGGGGAATTTATCCCTGTGAGCACTTTTGGGTGTGTGTCCCTCAAACATGCACCAAAGGAGATAAGAATAGAGAAATTCAGCGGTGAAGGAGGCTCCCCTGGTGCTGCGTGCTTGGCTCTGTAAAATAAAAGTTGTTGCTGTGGCTCTGAGCTGGGAATTCAGCGTGTGGGAATGAAGATTTGTCTCTGCTTTGCTGGCTCTGTGTGACCTTGGGCAAGTCATAGAATCACAGACTGGTTTGGGTTGAAGGGACCTGAAAGATCATTTTGGGCAGGGACACCTCATCAGGATCGAGTGTTGTCTGATCCAGCTGAGGAGAAGTGGAAAAAGCAAAACTTTTCCTGGCAATATTTGTGCTATCAGCTGCTCAGCTTGAAATTTAGACAGACTTTTAGCCATGGCCACAAGGGGAAGGAGCACCCCAATTTTTCCTCCCTGCTCCAAGGCGTGCCAGCTTTCCAGCGAGGCAGCAGGAAGAATATCACCGAGGTCAAATCTAGGAAAAAAAAAAAAAAAAGTTAGAATCAGTAACTTGCGAAAACTTTTCTCCTAATTTAGTTCTCAGCCTTGCCCAAGTCATTCTGAATGCAGCTTTCCACGGCGCTGGTAGCCTGAGGCAGACACCGAGCTCAGGAAATCGTCCCCTGAGTGGTTCAGGTCTGTCAAAGTAATGAGGACCTTAAAAGTGAGCCTGGGCACGGAACATGTCACACAACCTGAGCTGGAGGTGTTGCTGCTAATGCTGACTGCAGTGATGCATGCACACAGCGCCCTGCACGGGAACTGCACCATTTTGGTGCAAAAATAATCAGGATGGAGTTGTGTATCCCCTGCAAATACAGTCTGTGTGAGTGTGTGTGTGTGTGTACATCGGCTCCTTTCTATTCTGCTTGTTAACAAACAGAGCAAACGTGTGATTATCTCCTCACCCATGTGAGCCCTGCTCTGTCTCCTGCCTGCCTCTGATCCTGGCCAGGGGTGTCCTGTCCAGCTCAGCAGCAGCTCAGAACTCTCAGGCATGATTTGGGATTAGTTATCCTGCAGCAACAGGGCTCTAAGAATAACTTCACGTTGGCCTTTGGATGTGCTGGCAGCAGCTGGGCTTGTGGTGACAAAGTCACTGGACAAGAAAATTAACAGCAAATTAATAATATTTTATCCACATTTTTACTTCTGGAAGGGGGATGTTGAGTTTTGCTGCCGATTCTCTGCTTTTGTGATCTTCCTGCGTCACCTGTAAATTGGGACATCAAGGGACTGTGGTGGGACAGATGTCAGACTGCTTTTTATTTTTTCTTTTCCCTTGAAATGCTCCCAAAGCTGCGGCTTATCAGGGCTTGTGTCCACAGTGCCTCATTACAGCTCTCAGCACAGACAGCCCTTCCCCAGTGCTGCTGCTGGGCTGGAAATTGGGTCTCAGCTGGAAGCCTCTGCTTGGGCAAACGTGGGGCTCTCCAGCAGTCCTGCTTTTGGCTCAGGAGCAGCTCAGCTGCCCTTCAGCCTCCTCAAAACATCCAAGTCGAGTGGGAACAGAAGTTTTTTTTTAACCAAAATGCTCTGAGGAGAAATGTCTGAAGAGGACAGATCTTGTTCGGTCTGAAGGCAGCAGCTGCACTGTGCCCTGGTTCGTTTTGAACATCACAAAAAGTACTGTTATGCCAGAATGGTTAAAAATTATAAACAATTGTAACGCAGTTTTTATTGTATTTGTAAGGCAAAGCCAAGAAAAGCATGCAGGAGATTAGTATTAGTTTAAAAAAATGTCCTTTTGGTGCTGTATTATTTGTAAAGAAGAGGTCATGCTCTGTAGCAATCTCATATCTGCAGAAGGTGCCTGGAATTTGGGACTGGTGAGCTTTGGGGCAGAAATATGGACTTTTTATCCTCCTGCCACCCCTTCAAGAACTTTTTCCAAGCCCTTAGAGGCAGCAGGGATAGATTACTTCAGCTGACACGTGCAAGTTTTGAACAGCCAGATTGGGACCTAGTTACCCTGGGTGCTACAGGAAGGTGGAAAAAGATTCCCCTGACCCCATCTGACCTGCCCGAGGGCTGAAAGACAGCGAGCAGTTGGTGGAAGAGCTGACATGAAGAAAGCAGAGTGATAAAATGAAAAGCATATGTCTGCCCAGGAGGTTCAGGGTGCACAAAACCCACCCAGAAGCGTTTAGGAATTTGGTCAGGGTGAGGAAGTGCAGAGCAAATAAAACAAGGAGGTATCTAAAAGTTTCTTGTTCAGAATGTCCAGTCAATATCAAAACTCTGCGAATGGTTGCAGCAAAGTGCAGCTTTTTTTAGGATTGGGAGGGCAAATGCCTGTCAGCTGCTTCCCAGGGGTGTGTGTTGGGCTGGAGATCTGTCTGAGAGGATTTGGGATGGCCCAGCCATCCTGGTTTTATGGGGTTCACTCATCTGCTGCCTTCAGCCACTCACAGAGAAGCTGAGGATGAAGAATTTGCTGTGTCAGATCTTTTCCCTGGCCCCATCCAGAGCTGGTGGCAGCTGCTCCAAAAGGGGCTGGATACCTGCCATAAATGAAAGGAGGAAATTTTATGCTGAGTAAAGCATAAAGAGAGGCTCTGTTCTCGCCTCTGCTGCAAACCCTGCATCACTGAAGAGAAATTATCACACCTCTGACTCTTCCCTCCCAGCAGCACAGCTCTGCTAACAGCATTTTCTTTATGTTCCCACTCTTGCTGCGTGTCCAGCCCATTTCCTACGAGCCCTGGTGCAGTTGCAGGATTGATGGGCCTTCCCTCAGGGATCCTGGCTCTCCAGGAGCACACAGCTGTGCCCTGCATTAATCACAGTGGCCTGGCCCTTGTAAACTCTTCATTTGGGAGAAGTTCCCGTTTGCTGGTCGCTGGTAACTGCTGCCCATCTGGTTTGCAGAGTGCCTGATCCTGTGCAGCAAACCCCTGCATCCCTCTGAAGCGTTATTTCCAAACCTTGTTCCCCATCAGGCATTGAGGTTGATGGAAGGTGTCCCTGCCCGTGNCGTGCAGCAAACCCCTGCATCCCTGAGGTCAATGGAAGGTGTCCCTGCTCGTGGAACAAGATCATTTTTTAGGTGCCTTCCAAACCCAAACCATTCTGGGATTCCCTGTTCCCGGGATCATTTCTGATTTTCCCAGTCCTGTAGCTTTTACTTTTTCCCTCAGACCGCTCTGCTCCAGCTGTAATTTGAGCAAAATCTCAGACTTGGAAGGTTGGGGATTCTCTGCTGGCTTCTTTTCCAGTGCTGTCCCCACCTCCAAACACAAATCTCAGTGCTCCCACAACCAGCTGATCCAGGTTTTGGGTTTTTTTTCCCTTCAAGTGCCATGTTTTGTCTCACAGAGATGTGGAAAGCAGAGCAGCCAGTGGTCACAAAGTCCCTGTGAATGCAGAGCGACCTTCCCTGCCAGTCTTTCAGGAGGCAGCTGAAGAGCAGTGAGGTTTGGCTCCTGGTGTGTTGGAACTCAGGGGGTTCCTGTGACACCTTTGGCCGACCCAAAACCTGCTCAGGAGGATTTTCAGCCTTGCCAGAGGTGTCAGGGACCCTGGAATGATACTGAAAATGCCTGTGGCTCTGATTCTAATCCATGGAACAGGTTGGCAACTTTGTATGAGGAATTTCAAGTCACAAAAACTTACATAGAAAAATAGTAGTACTTATAAGTAAAAAGAAGAAAATTTGAGTGTATGTACAGGGGGGTTTAAAGCCCTGTACAGGGGGGTTGGAGATCTGTACAGGGGGGTCTGAGGCACAAGATGGAGAATTTTTACACGTGCCATGTTATCTTTTGTTCTTCTTCATCACCTCCATCTTCTTGGTGCTGCTGGCACTTTGGGATTGGTTTGACACAGATCTGGACAGTGTGGTGTGAGGGGCACGGGTTGGTAATTAATGAGAAACATTCAATAGGTAGTTATTAGTATCAAAGATCAGAGCTGACCCGGGGTGGGCACAGTGTGTCTCTGGACGCGTTCTGTGCCAACCCTGGCAGGGCAGAGAAATCTACTTTTGATAAGGAACTGATAAACTGCCTTGAGAACACCAACAAACCACTGCAGACTCCTTCAGCAGCACGGGCTGCAAACCTGGACTGTTCTGTACATTGTGGGGTCTCCCGAGGCTGAGGAGATTCCCACAGGTGAACACGCACAGGGCTGTTTGCGAGGCTTCAGCCTCAGAGAGAGCACTTGTGTCCCACAGATCTTCCCAAAATTGCCAGGCAGGGGCAAACATCCACCCACCTGCATCCAGAGCAACACAAACTCTGCTGAAAACAGCTTCAGCCAACAAGGAAACAAAACAGCTGCCTGAGGAAAGCCGGGTCACAGACCCTTCCTTGCTGTGTGAGGGTTCCCACCTGAACCAGACCCAACAAATTTAAATTTCGTTTGGGCTTTTTCAGAGCCCCCAAAGCCTCGGAGGGAACGTGTGAGCATAAGCTGAGCTGCTGAGGAGAGAAATGCTGTTTTCCTCAAGGCTGTCCTAAAATGCTGGAATGGATACATGATCTGGGGAGACCTGCTGGGATGAAACCCAGTTCATTTTCTTTTCAATAGTCATCGCTCCTTTAGGGGCAGAGGCTGGGTTTATTCCTCTTCGTGTCTAGAGCTCACCAGCGTCTCCTTCTCAGTGAATTGCTGTCCTGCTTTCCACTGGAATAAAGCCAGTTTTCTTCTTGGGATGGCATGTTTTGGATTTGACACGAGAATTGTGGTGATAACACACTGATGGTTTGACTTGTTGCTAAGTAGGGTCTAAACTAACTCCGGGATTTTTTAGTTTCTCGTGCCCTGATAGGGACAAGGGTGGAGGTGCTCCAGGAAATGGGAAAGCACACAGCTGACCCAAACAGGTCAAGGAATATCCCATAAAACTTTATGGACAATTTTAATTTTATAAAAAAATTTAAGTTTTTGAGCCAACCTGCCACTGCCAACCTCATGAGAGCTGCACATCAGTGAAATACAGCAGAGAAAATGGGGAGAACAGGGTGCCAGCACTGTGTGATGGCTTTGCTGGGGACAGGAATGAGACTTTGAGACAGAAATCAACCTGACACTCTGGCTTTTGGCAAAATTTTCTTTTCCTCGGTGCCCTGGACCTCTATGACCTCACACCCACGAGGTGGGACCAGCCAAATTAGGTACTGCTGTGACATGGTTTGCTTGAAATCAGCGACCTTGCGTGCTCTTGCTAAAACTGTTTGTTTGTTGGGGGGTTTACATTTCCCCAGTTACTGTGATAAGGAATAATTTTCATAGATTTGTCCTCAGGATACTTTCAGGAGGCTGGGAAATGCTGTTACCTGTGTCACCTCGTTGGGAGGTCGGGTCCCTCCCAGTTCAGGTTGTTCTGTGATTCCACAACACCCAGCCTTGGGGACTCACGTCCCTGTCTGCTCCACAAAAGAGAGTTTAACTACGGTCTCTGGATTTGTAGGTTATTTCCATGACCTCGAAACTCCATTCTCGTTTCTGTGACGCTGAATATTTGTGTTCTTTCATTCGAGTCGCTGTAGCAAATTCCTGGAGGAGCTGAGGAATCGTTACAAACCTCTCTGCTCTGCCTTTCAAGCACAGAGGAGCACATCTCTGACCTGCTTTCTGCTGGTAGAAAACCGAGTTTGAAATGCAGGCAGAAACAACATCCACATGCAGTTTTATCACATGGGAAGAGCTGGGGGTAAAAAAAGGAAGAAAGTCCCACTCATGGCATGTGTTAATCCCACCATTTAATACTCTTCTGGCACAGACACAGGTAACAAGGTGATGGGCAGCATCCGAGGGCCTGAGAGGAATAATCTGTGTGATGAGGGAAGGCTGTGTTGTCCCTCTGTATCTTAATTCCCTTGCAAACAAACCATTCCTGAAATTAATCTCTTTATTGGGGACAAACTGCAGCTTGCGCAGGGATTTGTCATTTTTGGTGAGCTCCAAAGTAAAGCTGCTCTGGTGTGGGGTGTCCCCAAAGTGGGACTTGCCTTCAGCTTGGACTGTAAGTTCAGGGAGAAAGGATTTAGCCAAAGTTAGAATCCGGTCTTTGTTGGGGAAGCTGTTGACAATGTCACTATTTGGGTTTTCTTGCCATTTTGGCTCCCAGAGAAAAGCTTCTATCCACGGTAATCAGGGTTTATTAAAGGAAACCACGAACAAAAGTCTTTAGATGAGATTAAAGGGATTGTGTAGCTGCACTTGGTGCTGAATTGCTCCGTGCTGGCTCCGGCGCTGGGCGCCTGCCTTGTCAGCATCTCTGGCCTCCTGCATCCTGGGAATGAACAGCCTGAGCGCAGGAAAAGCAAACACAGGAGCGTGCTGCCTGATTAGCTGGGCTTCATTAACCACCCTGGCACTGCCCAGCAGCCCTGGGTGCTCCTGGCTCCCTCCCAGCCGGGTGGGCAGCTCACCGTGTCCATCCTCTGGGACTCTGGGGCACTGCCAGCCCCACTGTCTGTGAGGATGTGCTGAGTTCTCCCTCCCTCCCTCCCTCCCTGAGCTATTTTCCAGCCCATTTTGGTTGTGTTCAAGGCTTTAACGTGTTATTTTGCTCTGAGCTGGACCCAGACTGGGATTGCTCCTGTGGCTTTCTGCATCCACGCTCTTCCCGCTGACTTTGTGGTGTCCCTGCTGCCACACGTGGCCGTGGCTGGGGCCCTGGTGACGTGGCTCTGTCTGACACCTTTGATGGCAGGAGGGCTGTGTGTGTGTGAGGGAAATGCTGCTGTCTCACGCTCACCCAGTGACGTGTTCCTTTCAGGAGCTGTCATTGGAGTGGGGTGGATTTGTCCCAGAGTTCAGTGCAGTGACGTGACCACGGATTTTGTGAGATTGTCAATCAAAACCCAGCTCTCCCAGCTGGCTCTTTCCCCTCTCCCTGTGCACTTCCTCGCGAGTCCTTCCCTCTCTCTCAATTGACAGATCAGTCCTCTGTGTCCTCTTTATTCCTGATTTATTCCTACTTCCTCAGGCATAACTCATCCTTGACTCTGTCCCCTTGAACGCTGCTGCATTTTGAGGATTTATTCATCATTCCCTAAGTTTCCCATCTAATAATAAGAGTTAAAAGACATTTGAAATATTTTTTTCCTCTGATACTCTTTCACATCCAAACTTTTCTTGTCCAGAACCTCATGAATTTACCACAGAGTTTCATGTTCTGGAGTCTTGGGATCGTGTTCTGGAGACCTCTGAGCAGAGCTGAAATGCAACCTTTAACTCAGTGGTCTCAAACCTTTGCTGGAAATGCTCAATAGCAGCAAAAAAAGTAACCAGACTGTGGGGTAGCACCGTAACTTAAAACAAACTCCGGGAATTCAAGGCATCTCCTGGGGAATGTGTTATTTGCAAGCCATAAACTTGTGATTCCACAGGCAACACAGTGGTGTGAAACCTCCTGTGGGTGCTGACTCTGAGATCTTCCCCTGCCATGGATGAAACCCTGTCTGAAACAGCTGGATCTGCTCTGTGACCTTCCCAGGGACCTTGGATGTGCTGATGGAGAGGCTGCCGTGGCAGGAGCCACGTGGAGGGACGATCTGGCCTCACAGGAGCTCTGTGTGGTGGCTCACGGCCTCACTGCTGCCCACATCCCCCTGGGAAAAGGCAGTCTGGGTTTATTTTGGAAACAGCCAGCTCAGAGCCTCAGTCCAGCCCTCGCTGGCTGCGGCCTTTTGTTTATCTGCTTTGTTTTTGGAATGTAATTACTCTCCTGTAGACTCTGCACGTCCATGGCACTGTATGATTGCCTTCCCAGCTGCTGTGATCCCTGCCATCCAGATACAGGGATAAAAAAACCCCATCCACAACCCCCTTCTCCTTGGTGCCTCCTCTAAGGGGTTGTTCAAACCCTCCTCTCTTCTGCGGGCTAAACATCCAGGCCTCCTTGCCCCCGACCTCTGCTGTTATTTATTAATTAAGCCAAATTATAAATTACAGCCCTCAGAGGCTCCAGGGCTGATTTGAGCTCCAGGACAGAGGGCACAGGGTGAGCAGCACGAGCAGATGGGAGAGGAGAGAGTGCCAGCAGCAAGCAGAGAGAAAATCCTGCTCCTAGGGTCACTCAGATGGCTGCTGGAAGATGGCAAAACAGCCCCGGGCTCCTGCTCTCCCTGCTTTGTCCCAAAAGCTGGCTCCTGTGCGTTCCTGGTGCTCTCAGGCTGCTGATGCTCTTCCCTCTGCAGGTGAACTTCCTCCCCCGTGAGGTTCAGTGTTTTGGAAAGCGCCCTTGCCCACTGTAAAGCCTCCCTGGAGTTTCTCCCTGGAGTCTCTCTGGTTTCCAGATCAAATTTGCTGTCTCTGCCTGGAGGGATCACAGAAGGGTTTGGGTTGGAAGGGATCTAGCGAGGTTCCTTTCCTCTATGAGTGATAGTCTGACCTCAAATCAGTTCTGTCTTGCACAGGCCTTGAAGAATTCATGTCTGGAGTCTGTCTCTTCTCATTTAGTGCTGGCTGTTTGTTTGAATGGGCAGATTTTACCCCACTTTTGCAGGTGCTGTGATGAATTTTTGGGTTGCTTTTGGAGAGAGGGGCTGCTCAGCATCTCTTTGGTCTCAGGCTAACAGCATTTCCCATTTCCCTGCCCTGCAGCTCTGCTGACTCTGCAGAGCAAAATATAGCAAAATACAGGGCTAAAACAGATACCTTTTTAGTACTTGAAAAGAATAATTTCTTCCTAGATCTGCCTAGCTCCCGATGAAACCAGTGCCTGTTAGAAACGTGGATCATAACTCATCAGTGACGGGAGCCGGCGCTCAGGGTCGCCACGTGACATTTCTGAACAGAGAACTCAAACAGGGACAGCTTCCCTCTTGTGCCGCGCTCTCAAGGATGGGCTCTTTGGAAAGAGGAATGGTTGTGTGGGGAGAGCTCATCCCATCACTGCTCTATCCGTCATAATAAAGGTTATTAACAGCCTACGTGACCAGCCTGCCTGTCCCTGCAGAGCTCGCCAGGCAGTCCTGCAAACTCTGCACTATAAGCTTGGTTTTATTAAATATTTGCTTGACCAGAGAGGCAAAGCAGAACAGGGTAAACACGACTAAAGTAAATGTGGGCTGACCTTTGTCCGTCATCCATCCAGCGCCCGCGGCTGCTGCGGCAGGGAGGGCAGCGGGAGGTGAAGGTGATCCTACAACAGCTTGGAAATTCTGGCTGCTCTGTGTGAGAATTTTGAAATATTTGGGGTGGCATCAAAGTGGTGGCTGCTCTACAAGCCCAGACTTACCCTTTCCACTATCAGATCTAATCAGCCTACGGGTCAAAAGAATGTGGGATTTATTTCTCCCTGTTATTTTTTTGAAGTAATTTTTTTCAGTTCCGCCGGCATTAGCAGAGCTGCACAGATCTGAAAAAGCTGCACATCCAGACCCGTGTCGCTGTCACATCTCCCTCCCTGCTGGGATCTGCAAACAGGGATTTTTTTCCTTGCCTCCTACTTGTGCGAGCCTAGCTGTCATCACTGGTTACACCCCTGATTTCAGCAAAGTCACTCTGTGACAGAGGGGTTGGGACACTGCGGGAGTGGAGCTGTGTTTGTGTCCTTTTTAAAATCAAGAACAGCTTTGTGAAGTCCTGATCTGGGTGACAGAGGGATGAGGGGCCTGGCCACCAGGTTTGTGTGGCCAGCACTGACTGAGGAGCTTGGCTTGTGCGGCCTGAGCTGGTAGAACTCCATGTCCCACATGCTCTGTGGGGCCATAAAGGGGTAAAGCTGTTCTTGGTACTGAAGTAACCAAAAAAAGTGAAGGAAAAGGGAGCAGATGGATGTGTGGAGCAGGAAGAGGTGTTTCCACGGTGCTTGGTGATGTGCCCACCAAATGTTTGAGCCCCACACTGCTCCCATCACCGTTGTTAAAACCTGGGAGATTTTAGGAGACTGAGTGGTGCAAGGAAAGCCTCTTCCCTCTCCTTGGAAAGGCACCAGGCTGGTCCTTGGGTCACTGGTTTTCCTACTTCACGGTGCTGGTAGACAAGCAGCCCCTTTCTCCTCAGGCACCCGAGATTCCCAGGAGAGCTGGATCTCTGAGATGATGTTTCCTTGGCTGTGAAGTGGGTGGAGATGTGAAGAGCTGTCTGTGGTGAGAGCCCAGGAGAGGGAGGACACCCAGTGCTCCGTTTGCTCCCAGCCCTTCGCAGCTGCGGCGCTGACAGCTGGCACACCACAACCCCTGGCTGTGTACCCCAGGGCTCTGGGATGCTGTGAGGCAGCTTGGATCTGGAAACCACAGAGCTCCTGCTCCAACAGGCCCGTTCTGGGCTGAGATCTCCCTGGGAGGATGTGAATGTCACACCAGAGCTGGCTCCTTCCCGGCAAACTGCAAGGGCTGAGGGAGAGCTCAGCATCCATCTGGCCCCATCCCTGTAGGCAGATCCCTGACCTTCTCCAGGCTGCAGTGCCTCGTCCAGAGGAGCAGGGTAATAATCCTTCTCCAGTTCTGGCACCTCAGATAGCAAATACACAGTTGGGCTGGCGCTGGCCGTGCAAACAGCAATGCTGGGTGATGTTTTTACCTTCTGCACTTCCAGTCAATGTTTATGCTGCACCCTGGGCACGTGTGTGTGTAACGGAGAGGGAAAGGGTGCTGATTTATTACTCTGCTGTGTGATTTCTGCTTTTTCTCCCAGCATCTTCTCTGTCAGGAGGGCTCCCTTTGTGCTGGTTTTAAGTAGAGAGCTCAGAGTGGAGAAAGGGAGGATTAGCAATTAAATACGCTCTGATGATGGCATGGTTGTGAAGGAGGGAGGAGGAAGGAATACTCCATAGTAATGTACTTTTGTTTTCTTTTTTCTCTGCTTGTAGGACAGAATCTGCCGGGAAATCGGTGTTTTGAAGAGTTTTACAGCTTCTAATCCTCGTTGCCTTGGGAATACAAACCTCTCTAATCATGTCGCCGGCCATGTGGAAATGGACTTGCCTGGTTTCTCACCTCCTGCTGTCCACCACGGTGTCACCTCTTGGCAGACAGCAGCCACCCCATCCAAAGAGGCCCTTCATCACCTTCACCGGAGAACAAGCAGAGGGAAACTTCAACCACTTGGTGGTGGATGAAAGAACTGGGCACATTTACCTGGGGGCTGTCAACAGGATCTACAAACTCTCCAGCGACCTGAAGGTCCTGGTGACCCACGAGACCGGTCCTGACGACGATAATCCCAAGTGTTATCCTCCCAGGATAGTCCAAACCTGCAACGAACCCTTGACTCCCACCAACAACATAAACAAAATGCTCCTCATAGACTACAAGGAGAATCGGTTGATAGCCTGCGGGAGTCTGTACCAGGGCATCTGCAAGCTCCTGAGGCTGGATGACCTCTTCAAGCTGGGGGAGCCCTTCCACAAGAAGGAGCATTACCTCTCTGGGGTGAACGAGAGTGGCTCTGTTTTTGGAGTCATTGTTTCTTACAGCAACATGGACGACAAGCTGTTCATCGCCACGGCCGTGGACGGCAAACCGGAGTATTTCCCCACCATCTCCAGCAGAAAGCTCACCAAGAACTCCGAGGCTGATGGGATGTTTGCCTACGTCTTTCACGACGAGTTTGTGGCCTCCATGATCAAAATCCCCTCGGACACCTTTACCATCATCCCCGACTTCGATATCTACTACATCTACGGCTTCAGCAGCGGGAACTTTGTCTACTTCCTGACGCTGCAGCCTGAGATGATCTCCCCGCCCGGCTCCACCACGAAGGAGCAGGTTTATACCTCCAAGCTGGTGCGGCTTTGTAAGGAGGACACGGCCTTTAACTCCTACGTGGAGGTGCCCATTGGCTGTGAGAAGAACGGGGTGGAATATCGATTGCTCCAGGCTGCCTACCTGTCCAAGGCTGGAGCCATCCTGGCCAGGTCTCTGGGCGTGGGCCCCGAGGATGATATCCTCTTCACAGTCTTCTCCAAGGGGCAGAAAAGGAAGATGAAGTCCTTGGACGAGTCTGCTCTTTGCATCTTTGTCCTGAAAAACATCAACGACCGCATCAAGGACAGGCTTCAGTCCTGCTACAGGGGAGAGGGGACGTTAGACCTGGCCTGGCTCAAGGTCAAGGACATTCCCTGTAGCAGCGCGGTAAGTGAAGGCCCTGAGCCCCCGCCCTGCCCTCCTCATGACTGACTGATCTTATTATCTTGTTATCTTCAGATAAACAACCTTCAAGCAGAGACCAAGGGACTGAGGCTGCCTTGTCCCAGTCCTGGCTCTGCCTCCAGCTCACCACACTGCCCAGTTTAACCAGTTCATGCCCCAGTTTGCTCATGAAAGTATCAGCCGACATGCTGTGTTTGCTGATGAACTAAACCAAGGGGTCTTGGAATATTCAGGAGGAACACGCCTGTTGTAGTCACTTCATGGTGCAAATCACAGGCGTGAAATCACTTAGACCCAAGTGCACTCTCTAGGCTCAAACCTAGACCAAAAGAGGGCCTAGAGGTGTTACAGTTTGTGCTGGTTTCTGTGTCTGCTGGTTTAATTTTGTCTCCCAGCTGGAGCTGGGGCAGGATTTATTCAGGGAACTTTATGAAGCCAGGGCTTCATTTCTTCCAGGGCTGAGAAGCACTGGCCATTAACCATCAAAGCCCCTCGCCTTCCGGTCTCCAGCCAGCTCTGCACTGAGAAATTAAGGCCTGGCTGCAGATCAAGGATTAAACACTGCAAGATTTAAGGGCAGGACTGGGGAAGAGGCTGGTCTGCCTGACCTACAAATGGTCTGGAGAAATTGCCTCGGTTTATTCCGAGTGCCATTGCGGGGATGTGCACAGGGCTGGCTTTGATAGCAGGCGCAGACACGGGCATTACAGCCAGGGCTGCAGGAGCCGCTTCCCCGGGCTTTGATTCCCACCCTTAATTAGCTCTTTCAAGTGAGAGGCGAGCTCGAGTCTGAGTAAAAGGAATAGGGAAAAACACCAGAGTGCTTTCCTGCCCCGTAATCTCCAGGCAGGCAGTGCTCAGGATGTGGGATTGCTCCTTTTGTGCTCAAGCCTTGTTTGTTGGGGGATTCTTCTGATGCTCCTTGGAGGGACAAGGACAGACCATGAGTGGATGGGAATCTCATTGCAAGGACACTGATCCTGCCTTACTCTGCCCTAATTCCCCTTCACACCCCTCAGAGTCCTTGCTTGACCTTGCCCTTCTCTCATTCTCCCACACCAAAGGGACAAGTCCTTGATTTTAGTTGGGATCTCTCCTGCCTAGACCCGCAAAGCTCCCTGTGGAGCGTTGCTCAGGGAGAAAGGCAGTGCCCAAATTTGGCTTTGATTTTTTTGTTTAGCCGCAAGGCCTGTGCACATTCAAAGAGCTGCCTTTAGATTTAAGCTGGGAGCTTCCCACTGGAGTTTCTTTCCTGGGCTCTTAAGCCTCTCCATGCATTTGCATATTTGCTCTGCTAGTGCTCCACACTAATGTTTGCAGTGCTGGACATCCCCAGCTAGGAGGTTTGAAACCTCTCAGTCCTGTTTTCTGTGGCTTTAGACAGGAGCAAAAAAGGCCAACAGCTTTCTTGTGTCCCATGGGGTGAGTCCCAAACCAAGAAAAGTGATGTCAGCCTGAGTAGGGACAGGACTGCAGAGGCTGGAGAGAGAACACAGTGCGAAAAAGTGTTACAGCATATTTATGAGTGATTCACTGTGAATCAAAGACACTGCAGGAGAACCTGGAGATGCTTGAATTAAAAGCAGGAAGTCTGAAGTGTGTAACTAAGTAGGCTGTCCTCTCCTTAAATGAGCCTGCTTAGAGCTGCTGGCAAGCCCTGCCTGAGATCAGCTGTGCTGCCCGAGGGAAGAGGTATTAGTGGCTTGGCTGCTGGAAGGGGTTGCAGAGTCCAGCCGCTAAGCTTGGAAAATATTTGATGGTCGGTGAAGTATTTTGGAGGCTTGGATGTGTGTCTGGGAGAGCCTGCTCTCCTCTGCTGATGTCCTGCTTGCCAGCCAAGCCCCAGCACTGCTGCTCTGCCACTTTGCACATGTGTTAGAGGCAGCTCTAAAACCAATTACAGAGCCATCAGTGAGCCTTTCCCCGGGTTTGTGTGCACGTCAAACGTTTCTCTGCTGCTGCAAACAGAGGCTTAACCTGCCTATGGTCCGGGCTGGAACCGAAATTCAGCTTCCCTGCCTCGCCTTCGGCAGCTGAAATCCTCTATGAGAACAGGTCCAGCTGATGTGCTGGGCACTGAGCATTTCAAAGTGACAGAGGAGAGATTTGGATTAGGTGTTAGGGAGAAGTTCTTTACACAGAGGGTGGTGAGGCACTGGAACAGCTTGCACAGAGAAGCTGTGGCTGCTCCTGGATCTCTGGAAGTGTCCCAGGCCAGGCTGGAGAGGGTTGGAGCACCCTGGCACAGTGGAAGGTGTCCCTGCCATGGCAGGGGTGGCACTGGATGATCTTTAAGATCATTTTCAACCCGAGCCATTCTGTGATTCTTTGTGGTATTAGCTTCAGGACTGAAGAGCTGGGTTCATTGCAGTGTTCTTGCCTATCAGGTCTTTAGTAATAAATATTCTTCTGATTTTTCCTAGTATTTCTAACAGGGCAATTACTGACTCAAAGGGGAACAACATGACAGGATGCTTCTGCTGCTACCTTGGTGTAATCCTTGCTCAAGGCCATTTCAGGGCTGGAGAAACTTCCTGGGGACCATTCCCAGCACAACTCTCCTACCCTGCGACATGCACACAAATAATTCCAGAGATGTGGGGGAACAGTTCTCTGATCCCCAGCAGCAGATTTTGTAGCTCCTCTGGTCAGGCAGCTTGGTCACATCTGGAGCTGAGAGAGCTGAGCTCAGGAAAGACCTTGGCTGGATGAATTTTGTCTCGTGGTCAGTGTTCAGTAGGAGGCATTGGGTCCCCAGATGTCCTGCAGGGTTGGATGTCCTGGAGACTTGTCCCAGTCTGGTTTGCAAAGGCCAAGGCAAAGACAAAACTAAAAAATCTCAGTGTGATGAGCCTGTGATTCTCTCGTGCCAAGTGCCAGCAGTGTGGTAGCAGAATTTCCAGAGTGGGAAAGGTGAAAGTCCAGAGATGAATGGACGATCCTCGATGTTCATTCCTCTCCCATCCCCGTGTTACAGCTGTCCTCCCATTCATCTTCAGCATAAATCAGAAAAAAAATGATAGATTTTTATGTCTGGGCCGTTGATTTGCAAATTGGTGATGTTCACTCAGGTGATGAATCGTCTCAGGTAATACCTCTCTGCAAAAGCAGGATAATAGCTTATATTTAAGCAGTACACTTGACCCCAAATGCTTAGAAATTCATATAATCAGAGAAAAATGAGGCTGGGAGAAAAGGATTCTTATGAGGTCATCTGATTTGCCCTTCTGCCCTACTTATAACACTTCTGACAGATGTTTGTCTCACCTGTTCTTAACCTCTGGCTGTGGAGATTCCTCTCTCTCCCTAAACCCTGTCTGTGCTGTGAGGAGGCTTTTCCATCGTGTTGAATCTAAATCTCCTCTCTGGATACTGAAGCCATTCCTACTCACACAGTCAGAGGGCACCTTCAAACCCTTTGGCTCTGTGGACTTGCAGGGTGTTGGCGAAGACAGGGCTGTTCTGGAGGGGAAAAAACAGGCTTCTTAAAACAGAAAATCTCCTTCATGTTGGGTAAAGAAGGCTGTGGTTTCAATGTCCTTCATAAACTTTGTAATGGAGCAGCCTGATCTAGTTGAAGTTATCCCTGCTCATGGCAGGAGGTTGGACTGGATGAATTTTTAAGGTCCCTCACAACCATTCTGTGGTTCTGTGACAGTGCTGGGAAATGCTGGATTTCTTTAAAAAAAAATAATAAAAGGAGGAAAAAATGCAGTTTGAGAGGAGGATGAAGATGTAAATGTGTGATTTCTGTACAGGATCTGATCATTGGGGGATTTGTTGATTGTCATTACAATGAAATAAGATGAATGGGTGCATTTTGAAGCCTGGTGAGAGTTTCACTCCTGGGATGCTCTGCAGAGGCAGGGGAGCCTCCCCCTCTACCTTGGGGACAGGCAGGTGAACTGCTGTGAGACAAAAAGCATGGATAAAGAAGAGGAGGGGACTGGAGGCTGACGCCAGAGCAGCCTGAGGGTGTCAGGGCTGTGGGGAGAGGAGCAGGGATCCTGCTGGAACTTTGGCTGGCAGTGAAGTCCCAAACCCGAGGTGCTGCTGGCGTGTGACCCCGGCTGTGAGCTCAGGAGCTGCTCACGCCCCAGGGCTGCTCTCCTGGGAGATCCTGGCCTCCTCCTCCTCAGCCTGATCTGCCTCCCAGCCCAAGAGACTCCAGTCCTTGCTGTCAAAAAGGTGTCACCTCCAGCACTGCAGCTTCTACCACACATGCAGCACCAATATCTGTCCAAGATAATCAAAGTGTCAGTCCCCAGCTCCCGCCTGGCTTCTGCCTTTTCCTGGTATTTTCTTTTCTTTTTGGCAGGAAATGGAGTTTCACTGTTGAAATTGCTGTATTCAGTCTCTTCCTGTTTTTCATGGCAGCACTGTCACTTGGGGGAGAACAGAAATGTTTTCAAAGTTGAAGGGCCAACAAAACGCCTTGTGTGAAGAGCTCGGCAATATTTTCCCAACACTTTGCTACCAGAAGTGGATGTTTGGGTCCCAAGCCATTTTCTGACGAGTGGCTTGGCTGTAAAGGCTTCTGTGCCTCTGGTGGCTGTTGGTAGCTCCCCAAAACCTCTTTGCAGATGCTGCTGGTGAAATCTCCGAGAGTCCTGCACTGTCTCTGTGCCTTTGTTCCTCAAGTGGGCTCTGCTCTGCTGCTCTCCCCTGCTTTCCCTGCACCCCCTGCCCATCCCTGGTGCCCACCAAGCAAGCACTGCTGCTGTCACGGGGTTTAGCTGGATTCAGGAGGGCTCTGCGGGTTGGTCCTTCCCTGTTGGGCGCGTTTGGAGGCCAGCTGGGTGCAAAGCCATTTTCCTTTGGCAGCGTGGGGATGGACACTGCCTGGTCCTTGGGGGTGACCCTCGGGCTCCCTCCTGCTCCATCCCACCAGGTTAGGAAGTGTTGGAATCACCGACCTCCCGCACAGAGGGCCACAGATGTAGGAGTCTTTGCTGCCCACCACGAGGATCCCCTCGTACCAGGAATCCCCTGAGAAAAGTCTGTGCCAGGTCAGGAGCCAGGAATGAGACAAGCGGGACTCACTGGCTTCACTCTGCAGGTGTTTATTATTTCTTTATCTCAGTTCAGAGCCTTGGGTGACAACAGGCCCTGCACACTTCAGTGCCAGAAAGACACAAAATGGACGAT
>VXBU01017235.1:182963-219958 GCA_013400315.1 Bombycilla garrulus
CTCCCAAAGTCCTGGAAGCTTTTTCCATGGCCAAAGAGTAAAAGCTGTGCTCTCCTGAGGAACAAAACATCTCAGGACAGGCATGGGAGATATTCCTGTGTCCTGGATTCCCATAAGGAAGAGCCATTTCCAGCTCAGGTGGTGGAAAGCCTTTTCTGTACGGTATGGGACAGTCAGTTTGACTCCTGGGAAGGGGAGACATGGCCAAGATTCTTCATCCTATTTCAAATTCCTCTTCCTTCCAGGGCTTCTGTTTGTAATCTCTGGTGTTAACAAGGATGGCCAAGATTTTTCAGCCTGTTTCAAATTCCTCTTCCTTCCAGGCTTATATTCATCATGCCTGTTGTTAACAGGACACAGGGCACCTGTGAGACACCAGGATGGGGAGCAGCAGGAGGCTGTTTTACACGGGCGTTGGCTAAGGCACAAACCCACAATTTGTAGCCCAGGGACTCCTGGATCTCGGTGCTGTGCCCATCTGTTGCAGGAGGAGGGAATATCTCCCTTGCTCTTCCGTTCCTCTCTGGCATGGTGGGCAGAAGAAAAGGGTCATTTAGAAAGAAGGACCACCTGGAGCTGCTGGAAAGAAGGGGAGTTCTGAGGGAAAAAATTACAAGTAAAAAAAAAAAGCAGGAATTGTCATCTCTATCCGTAATTCTCCCATTTTCCCTTAAAAATGAAAGGTTGGGGAAAAGGGAGTGTTAGCTTTTGCTTGGTCCTTGGGAAGAGGAGTGTGTGGAAGGAGGTCCATGCAATCCAGGTGCTTTGGCACTTTTCTCACCCAGCCCTGCCCATTTCTCCTGGCTGGATTGGTGAGTACGTGAGCTTGACTCTTTCCCATGGGAATGGATCAATCACAGGGATGAGTTATCAGTTTAATTTTACCTCATATTCTCCTGTTTGCCAGCTGGGCTATTCTAAGTAAATCCCTGTGTGTGTCAGTGCCACTGGTGCTTGCACAACAGCATTTTTTGCTCATCCCAGACCATGAACAGGTTTTGTGTACACGTCTTTACTCCAAATTTTACAGCTGCTGTTTCTGGTTCAAAGGGTTTATGGACAGCTGAGGTCAGTTCTTGGTCAGTTTTTAACAGAGCTTTCTTCTTTTTCCTCTGAAAACGCAAATAAGAGCAGGAAACCCCCGCAAAAATGATGAAGTTCAGATTTTGGAAGGGCAGTACCCTCAGAAATGCTGTAAGGGCTCTCTGGGAATGCTCGCTGGAGACTGGGAGCCGAGGCAAACAGGCTCGTGAGCCAGATCTGTGTTTGTGCACTCGGTCACATCAGTTTGTGTTGGACGGCGTGCGTGGCGTGTGTGCCGAGCGTGTTGGCCCAGGGAGCGCGGGCCCAGCAGCTGTGATAAGAGGTGACAAGTGTCCTCCTGCTGACTCTGGGCTGGACAGGGCAGAATCTGAGCTGGGGAGGAAGAGACACTGGGTAGGGCTCTGGCTCAGGGTTTCTGCAGCTGAGCTCTGCGATTTGCAAATCTGCCCCTGCACCTTCCGCCTCCAGCAGGCCTGAGCATCACCTCCCCTGCAAAGCTGGGGTGAAAATCACTTCCACAGAGAGAAATTCCGCCTTGTCTCCCGCATGAGGCAGCTCAGGGAGCTCTCTCCAGGGACACAGCTGGTGTTTCTCATGGCTGGGGTCAGTGGTGGAAGTGGCCGGAGATGTTTGGGGCTCTGCTCCTTGGGCTAATAGAGAGCAACTGAGTTCATGTCTCCCGTGCTCCCAGTAACGTCCTGGCCCCTCTGAACTGGGATTGGGAAATTCTCCCCGCTGTGAGGTGAGCTCAGGCTGCATGTGGGCTCGTCTCTTTTCCCTGGGTGATGGCTCTCTCTCCCAGGCGCCACCTCTCTTCTTTCAGCCAGCAGGGATAAGGACAGGTTCCTGCCTCTGCAAAGTGCTCTGCGCTCCAGGCACAGGGAAAAAAAAAGTAGCTTTGGATGCTCTGAGGGAAAGCAAAACAAAAACTCTTAATCCTCTACATCAACAGAAGCTTGCACTTAAGGGCTGTAAACCAGGGCCTAATTGCATGGAGAGGATGATTGCATTTGAAGTATTAAGTAGGTTTCTCAGTATTCAACACCTGTCCTTGAAAGGATATTGCCTGATCAGTGGATGCAGAAATAATTCTGGCAGTAATTAATTACCCTCACCCTGAAACACCCCCGCCCTGAAACCTCTCCTTCCCAAAACCTGATTGTCCTGGGGGAAAAAACCCAAACACGCATTGGAAACAACCTTCTCAAAAGCATTTATTTCCTTCCAAAGCAGAAAACGGGAGGAAAGCCTCTGCCTTTAAGTGGCTGGGTGCCAAACCCTCTCACAGAGCTGCTCTCTCCCGTCTGGGTGACCCCGCTCACACAAAATGTTCATTGAGGGCAGAGCAGGACCCACGGCTGCAGAGCTGCTGTTGTGTCTGAGATATTCCAGGCCCAGCTCCCTCCCCCAGCATCCATCCCACGCCCGCAGCAGTTGGCTCTGCCCGAGCAGCCCAGCATCACCCCCGCTCCCGCAGGTCCCCCCGTGTGCAGGTGAGCAGAGCGCCAGACTCTCCCTCCCTGCCCCGCTCCCCTCGCCGCACGGACAATTAGATTTATTTCTGGGAACTGCTCTTCGCTGCTTCCCCTGCCAGCAAGCCAAGCTGTTTTCTTCTGCGGTCGAGCCCTGCGGTCGCCTGTGGCTCAGCTTTGCATTTTTGGAGGCCTCCACATGATCTCCTCGCATTCTCTTCCGCGCCAGGAGATCGGCGACTTCGTGGACCTGACCTCGCATTGCCTCGCCAGGAGGTCGCCTGGAAGGCCAAGGGGAATGCTTGTGCAAGAGGTTTTTTTTTTATTTTTAATTAAAAAAAAAAAAAGGCAGAAAGCAAACCCCAGATGTCCTGGAAGAGCCAGAAGCAAAATGACTCCATGTCCCTTGGTGAGGCTGGTGCTATTTAAAGCAGCCGGAGCAGGGGAGGTTGTACAATGCCCATTCTGTTGAGGAGGGGGTTGAGGGAGGTGCTGGATTCAGCTTTTCTCTCTGGGATAAATCCTGCACAGATCCTTCCTCCCTCGCCTGATGGAGCTGTCGGGGTGAAACACAGTGCAGGGTCTGTCTCAGGACTTGGAGGCTCAGTGAAGATATTCAGCTCTGGGAGTGATCTGATGCACATGTCTATTTATTTATGTTCCAGGAATTTAACATAAGACTTACTTCTTTTTCCCTCCCTGAAATTTCTCTAATCCAAATCGCATGGACGGGTCCCCATTGTACCTGATAGGATAACACAAGTACTGGAAGACTAGATAATGTGGAGATGGAGATGAAAAAGCTGTTTTACTCACAGAGAGATGCCTGAATTGTCCCAGACACTCCCAGCCTGGCACCTGCATGGCTTTGCTGTTGTAGGATATAGTTTTTTGCCCTAAGTTCATTTGGGAAGCATTTTATTAGGAATGGGACAATCTTTGGGTAACCTGGCAACAACTTTAGGACAAAATTTGGTGTTTGCAGAGGCAGCACAGACCTGGTTGTGTAGCTGTATCCAGGTTCAGGATGGAGCTGGAGTTCCATCCCTGGAGGTGTTCAAGGCCAGTTTGGGTGAGGCTTTGAACAACCTGATCCAGTGAAAAGTTTCCCTGCTCACAGCATGGGGCTTTAATGTCCTTTTCAACCCAAGCCATGCCATGATTCCATATTTTAAAAAATCCTCAACTCTAAGAAAGGCAAGACACCCAAATAGGACTGGAACTAAATGGTGAAGGCAGAGTTTCCTGCGTTTCCTCCACGCAGCCCCGGGAGCTAGTGTAGCTGATGGGAGATGTGGGTGACATTAGATCAGCAGGAACAACATTGCATTTCCGTGTTTCAATGTCATCACCCCGCCGCTGTCGGTGCTCCAAAATATAAGAGGATTTGTACAGCTGATTTATCCTGTAAACAAGCAACATTAGCCAGGCACGTATTTAGACAAGGAGGGAGAGCGGGAGAGGCAGAGTGAGGAAATAATAAAAATTCACTCCTCCTAATGAGGGAGCAACTCATTAGGGGATTCTTGGGGTGGGGCTGTTGGTGGGGGTCCCACTTCAGGAAACCAGGGCTGGGATTGTGATGGTGTCCCTGCTCCCAGGGCTGGCTGCAGCCTCCCAGCTGCTCAGTCCTGCTTCCAGATCCAGGAGCAGTTGGAGCTTCAGTGAATTTACATTGCTGCTACAGACACTCTGAATTCCTCGAGCACCACGATCCACACAGATAAGCGGCTGCAAGCATGAGATTCCCCCTTTCAGGACTCGAGTGCTTTAGTTTGTTGTTTAAACTGATAACCAGGCTTCTTTAAATTCATCTTCTGTGGGATGATGGGACCAGACTTCTCGATTCTCCCTGATACAGATGCCAACCCTTGATCTCGACTCTCCGTTGTTTGTTGAGCGAGCCAAGCTCTCCCCATCTCCTGGTGCTGAAGAGCAGCAGCACATACATCTCACTCATTACAGCACTTAAATCACCTTTGCAGGACCGTGGTGAGGCTTAATTAATGCTTTTAAGAGGCTCAGGGCTCTCGAGGTGAAGGTGTTGCCTGCATGCAAAGCAACCTTGTTGTTTCATTCCTGCGGCGCTCTTGGCGCGGGTGGCACTTTGCAGCCCAAATGATGATTTTTACTTTTTTTTTTCCCCTGTGTAACAAAATAATAATTATAGCAATTGTGATGCCGTGAATTGCTGGTGGTGCCATCAAAGGGAGGCAGCCAGACTTTATCTGACCAGGTGCTGGTGTGCATTCAATGGGAATGAGAGGGCTGATCAGGGAAATGTGGCATCCTTTAGGATAAAATGCAGAACTTTTTCTCAAAGGTATCTTTCTGCTTATACAAAAACTACTTTTCACCTAAGATTTCCTCTCTCTGGGACTCGTTCTTCCCGTCTCAGCTACAGCAGCACCAGGGAATATCAGTGCTGCTGTGTTTCAGGTGTGTAACAGAGCTTTGCTGCTGGAGTAAGTTCTTACAGAAGAGCTCTAGCAGCTTATTTGATCAATACTTCCCTTCTGAAAAATCCCTAAATGCTTATTTACCCAACTGTCCGTGGCAGTTTCAAAGGCAGAGACTCCACACTCAATAACCTCTTTTTTTTTTTTTTTTGGGGTGTGAAATATTTTAAGTGAATTTTTCAAAGCCCTGATCTGAGAGCCACAGAGATGATATTTGTCTGTTTATCCTTCAACGCCTCATCCAGATGATCCTCTGAGCTGGCAAGGGGAGGTGTACGGGACCCCAGGAAAGCTCAGCTGCTTTTTAAAATTTTTACAGTCCCACTCGCTGCTCTTCAGGTCACATCCATCCTTCTGGCCTGCAGGAATGAGCCTGGGTGAGCACACAGCTGTGGGGTGTGATTTTCACCCTGCCTGCCTGGCGTGGGGTGCTGATGCTGAGATTCGTGATGCTGGAAGTTTTCTGAAGAGGTGGAAATGCAGTTTGCCAAAGGGAGATTTGGCTGGCACAGTGATGTTTGGGATTTGGGATGGGAAGACCTCCATGAATGGAATATTTTATTATCCTGCTGGATGTACTGTCCCTTCTCTGTGCCCACATCAGGCTTTTGTGGTGGAAATACCACTTAAATCACTGTCATGGATTTGGCACTAGCAAAGTGCTACTGTACTTATGAGAATATATTTTTTAAATTTTTTTTGTGAGATAGGACTTAAAAAAAGCATAGTTAATTTAGACTTAAGGTACAGAGAAAAAAATTATTAGTTAACATTAAAAAGGAAGGAAAAATAAGAATTAGAATGAAATTTTCAAAGCATTCTTCCTCCCCCTCACTAACTGTTGATTTTCTCATTGATATTATGAAGAGATAAAATTTAGGATACCAAAGAATACCAATACATAGCAATAAAAAAAATCCTAAAAAATGTTTTCCCAAAATATATATCCTATAAAAATGTATTTCACATTTAATTAACCCCTTTTCCTATTTATTCTTAAAAATTAACTCATAATTAATTTACACCAAGCCCCCAAAAATATAAAAAATTTATTATCTCCATAAATAATTATTTTCTGTTTACTAAATACCAATTAATCTTAAACCAACACAATCACAATACAACTTTCATTCATGGGCACAGTGAACATTTCCCTCTAATGATAGAATGGTTGGGTTGGAAAGGACCTTAAACCCATCCAGTTCCACCCCCCTGCCAAGGACAGGGTCACCTCCCACTAGAGCAGGTTGCTCAGATCCCACAACAACCCAGTGCTGCTTCCAGAGCAGTCCCACAAAATTTGGAACCACAGATGGAGATCAAGCAAAAAAAAAAAAAATCTTTGCAATTGTGTTGCCATGGCAGTGACAGGGTCAGCAGATGCTCAAAGTAGGGCTCTGCGTCTCCAAGGTGAAACAAAAAGTAAGGAAGGCAAACTTAGCGCCAGAATTATTTAAATTTTGTAGCATTGGGCTCTAGAAAATTTGTAGGGGCTCTCTAATGGATTTAGCTTGTGCACATCTTTGGGCACTGTAATCACCCAGAAAGGCAGGACTTGGAGAATGCTGAATTTATTGCACAAATTTACAGCACAATTCCTTTTTATCTACAATTGCTGCTAATCACCAGCTCTGCTGCGCAAAAGGCCTGGAGACTGAAGGAACCTGTTGCTCTCTGCAAGAAAGGCAGCCTCCTCTTCAGGAAATTGCAAATTTTACAACGTGGAGGAACACGGTGTGGACTGTTGGGAAGTCTTACACTCACAGCAAAGCAGGAACATAAATGCAGGGCATAAAAACTCTGTACTCCATTAAGATTCCGCAGCTCTCTGGAAACTTGACACCAGTCCTTGAACTGATGCTTAAACTACAGACCTAAAAACCAAATGCCTCTACCAGTTCTAGTCAATTTGAGTAACTTTCCCTCTTGTTGTGGCGCTCCTGAACTGTGTCAGAATGAAAACCTCTCAGTGTAGTGGGGGCAATTTCCCTGTAATTGGTAAAGTTGCTGTATCTGCACTGTCACTTGTATACGGTGACACGTAATTGCACAGTAGCCACTGCTGTGGGTGCACAAGTGAAAAGCAGCGTGCAATTATAATGTATTTCCAAATGCTGGCTCTTTATCCAGCTCCTGTTATATCCCAGAGCCCCCAGGGGGAACGGGGCTGGGTATTTTTGGATGTCATTGGACTCCAGACCGGCTGCTGGAGAGGGGTTGGTTGGTTGGTGGCCTGTGCTATCTTTGGCCGCTGCCCATCTCTTTGTCCACAAAATTTGGAAGTGCAGATGACAAAGACCTACAGCTGGGCAAACCTGCAGCCTTTTCCTGACCCACTGTCGGGAATGCCTGGGAAGGGAAGGGCAGGGACAGGCAACAAATTCCAGGAATGATGTGGCAGGAGGGGAAAGCCAGAGGGGCCTTGTCCATCCTGCACTGGGAGTTCACAGCAGCAGGATGAAACGTGATGATTCTGCTGAAGTTCTGTGGGGAGAAAGGGCAGGTGAACCAAAATCCATTGATTTCACGGGAGGCAGCATGGCCAGAAGCAGAGATACTGCAGGAGGTCAGAGGGAGAGTCAATCCAGCTTCAGGAATGCTAAGTAATAATGCCATGGGCAGGGCAAAGCAGCGTCCAGCCAGGAGTTCACCTTGCACTCAAACCAGGCTCAAAAAATCAGAGTTCACCTTACACTCAAACCAGGCTCAAAAAATCAGAGTTCACCTTGCACCCAAATCACACTCAAAAAATCAGAGTTCACCTTGCATTCAAGCCATGCTCAAAAAATCAGAGTTCACCTTGCACTCAAACCAGGCTCAAAAAATCAGAGTTCACCTTGCACTCAAACCAGGCTCAAGCCACCAAGAGAATGTGCACAGGCAAACAGGAGAAGCACAAGTCTTGGGTACCATCTTCCTGCCACTGGAATTTAAAGTCCTGTGGTTTGCAGGGAGAGGGTTTCCATTACTTCCAGCTGAACTCTGTGGGGATTTATGGTTCACCCCTGCTGCAGGTGACCTAGACCCTGAATTCCTTAGCTTGTGTCTCTTCAGATGCCATGAAAGTTCCTGCTGAGAGTTTTTTTTTTTTTCCTTTGCCTTCCATCTCTCCAGATTTTTAAATATCCCGTTGAGCGGACATGTGCCCACCTTCAGCCTCGCTCAGCTCTTGCAGTCAGGTGATGGAAAAGACCTTGGATATCTCCTTGCAAGGACTCCAATGCCTGTAACTTGATTTCTTACTGCTGTTGGCTCCCTGGCCCCGCTGGCAGCACAGACATCCATTAATGTGTGTTCCCTCCACGCTCTGCATCAGCCAAGCCTGAGATAACAGGAGAGAGGAGCCAAGTACCTGCCACCACATGAAGACAGGGCTGTTAGGTATTAGCAGTAAATCAAAGGCAAGGCTTGGCCACTGGGAGAGCCTTTATCCCTGGTGAGTCTGTGGAATTGCTCTGGAGCCTGCTGAGATATCTGCAGAAAAAAAATTCTCCGGAGCTTTGATTGAGGAGGAAGATTCTGCTGGAGTGAAAGCAAGGAGGAGCGAGGGGTGGCTAATCCTTTATCGAGGCTCTTCCCCAAATGTGGATTAGGCTGTGTTTGATTATCAGGGGCTGTTTCAGAGGCAAACAGTGAAAGCAGATGTTTAAGGGACAATTGGTGCATTATGAGCACTGTTTGCCCATGTCCCCTGGTATTTGGTGCTTCTGCCACTCGTGCGGTGCCAGCGTGCTCGCTCCTGCTGGCAGTGAGATGAGGACAGGGAAGGAGGTGATGTAATCCAATCTCTAACCCTTCTGCTGAATTTGGGGGTTTTGGGGCTCAGTTAATCCCCCCGGGACTGAGCCGGCACCAGCCTCGTAAACCAATCCTCTCCAGGAGGGCTTGGATGTGTTAATTATTTATTTGATAGGTTTAATCCTGGAGGAGGCAAACGCCTGCCAGAATCCTCCAAACCAGGGCCATTCTTTTGTGTGGTAGTCTTCGTGCCCAGCCTGGGACGCNAGTGGTGTCTGTGACACTGGGCCATGATGTCACAGCTGCAGATGAAGCCCTGGTTGGTGAGGCAGAGGTTGGTGAGGCAGAGGTGGCAGGAGCAGAACACAACCAGGTACAGCACTGTGCTTGGGGAGAGCATTTATACCCTGGGAGCTGCCAATCCATCTCAGATGAAGATATTTTGGATATGCAGAGCACCTTATAGGTGTGCTGTGCTTCTCAGTTTTCCTGGGGCAGAGTGGTGGTGAGAAATATTCCCTCATTTGCAAGTGGGAATTCGGTGTGTGATGATGAAGTGATTGATTCCAGTCCAGCATTCCAACTGCAGGCCCCCTGGTTTCCTTCCAAGTTACCTGCTGGCTGCGACTTTCTGGGCTGGATTTTAACTGCTCAAGGTGTGAGAACTGCTGATATCATTCCCACCTCTTTAGACCTCCCCTTTGCCTCTCCCTGCTATCCCAGCCACAGCGGCAGCAGCGTTAGAAGTGAATTCATGCCCTCACCTCCTCCTTCATTCTGGAAAGTCGTTAACATGAAATTGCCAGGCAGAGAAGCTCCAGAGAGTTTAACGTGGCTACTTTATATTGCTGCTAGGAGTGTCTGGAATTGAAAATAAACCTGTGCTTGCAGCTCCTGACCCTTTCATCATAAATCCAAACTTCCTTACGTGTCTCTCTTTGCTGCAGAAGATGACTGTATTTCTGTCTCTACAAAGGCCTGTGTGCAGCTGAGAGCCACAGCTGTGCGGGAGCCGGGTGGTGTTTGTTTGTAGGGTTTTGCTTGCTGGCGTTTTTTTGGCAGATGATCCCCAGAGGAAACAACCCAAATATGTTAAATGGAAATAGTTTTCGTGTGGCGTGTGGCTTGCTGGCCTTGCTCCTGTTCCTGGGGGAGGCTTTGTCCACATGGCAAACCGCGCCGCTGTGATTGCTTCTCTGGCACCCAACCAGCAGCACGTGAGTGGACTCAGAATTCTAGAATAGTTTGGGTTGGAAGTGACCTAAAGACCATCAAATTCCACCCCCTGCCATGGGCAGGGACAGCTTCCACTATCCCAGGCTGCTCCAAGCCACATCCAGCCTGGCCTTGGACACTTCAGGGATCCAGGGGCAGCCACAGCTTCTCTGGGCATCCTGTGCCAGGGCCTCCCCATGTTCATCATATACAATTTCATCTCTAAATCTAGTGTGACTCTACCTTTAAAAAAAATCTGCCCCCTTATTTCTGTGTAAGTCCTTCTTATGAGGATGTGTTCCTCTGTAAATAGTGCCAGGGGAAAAAAGATGAAATAAACAGGCTTAAATTTAATCTTGTGTCTGTGTGGGATTATCAGCCCCATTAAGGGTAGATCAGTTTCAGCTGGAGACCAATCAGGTGCAGGAGGAACCACCCGGTGGCAATTAAATTAACGAAATCTCAACAGGTTGGAGACGGGCTGCAAATCAGCCACAGGTGTTTGTGCTTAACGCTGTGATTTTGGGGGCTGTGTCCGCCCAGGCTCCTGCCTGGACCGGGAGCATTTGGTCTGTGTGGGAAGGCAGCCAGTTAACTGTGGATCCTTTCTGGTCTCCAGTGCTTCTGCTGGAGTGGTTGGTTTTGGCTGTGATCCTCCAAGGATGATGCCTCTGACTGTGCCAGCTCTGCTGAATTTGTCTCATTTCGCTGCTTGTCAGAGTAATTTTTGTGGTTTGGGATGGAGCTCTGTACCCTGCACCTTAGGTAAGATGTCTGCTGGCACGGTGAAGCTTTTCATCGTCTTTGGTGGTGAAGAAAGCTCTCTTGTTTTCTTTGAAAACTTTCCTCCCTTTCCCCTCTTTCTGCCATTTGGGAGTTTCCTGCTTTCAGCCTGAACTGATTCTTTTGGGTTTGTCAGGCCATTGGAGTGAGAACTTAGACGGTTTGATTATACCCTTGAAACTCAAACTGCGCTCATCTCAGAGCCCTGAGAGTTTCTGGTCAAATTGGGCCTGACTTGAAGACTTGGATTCTTGGATCTTACATCCATAGGGCAATTCAGGTTGGAAGGACATCAAGAGGCCACGCAGTTGGGCTGAGGGGATTGTATTTAGGCTGAGAGGATTGCATTTAGGCTGAGGCAATTTTCTGGGGTGGTTTCGTGGTCACCTGGCTCTGCTGGAAGATGCATTTCCAGTTTGGTTGGGTGGTTCCTTCTCTGGCCCACCTCCTTTCCTTTGCAGATTATGGATTCCCACGTAGAAGAGCTGGGTTGCAGATTTATCTTGGACTTTTTTGCTGGTGTTTTGGACTAGCAGCATCCTTCCTGCTGCTGGTGGAAGCTGCTGATCTGCTCCCTGATTGCTCTTTGAGCCTGAGCCGGTGTTTTAGCTCTGCTAAAAAGGGCAGTCCACAAACACTAATGACTCCTGCAGGCCAGAGCTCAGGCTAGCTGATCCCTCCTAATGGCTCTTTGAATTCCTCCTAGGTTTTATGTATTTATAAACACATTTAGGACACATTATTCTTCTATTCAGCAAAACCATCTGTAATTATTGCCCGTAATTGCTGGGTGAGGATAAAATGAATCAACTATCAGGCTTTTACTGCTCGTGAACTCAACCAGGGAGCGTCACTTTTTTTAGCTGTGTTTCCAGGAAGATGGGAGTTGAGTCAAAGAAAATTGTCACGGTCCTTTAGTACTGATATATCAAAACTAGGTAACCTTCCTGTACAGCTAATTATTGCTTTTCCAGGCCTTAGTCCAGCAAAACATTTTAACTGCATGCTTAACTTGAAATCTGTAAGCGGCCCCAGAGAAGTTAATGAAGTCCAACTGCTCTGGCAATTGTGTGATGAGATATTTGGAGTTTTATTTGATTTATTCTGTGGAGATCTGTGACTTACATTAGCTTCATCTGCCTTGATGGTGCCTGAAGGTGGAAGAGCTGCCTGTGCCGTGTTCCTGCTGTTTCTGGAGCTCCCTCATGCCCAAAGAAACTCCCTTAGCTATTACTGGACGTTACTTTCATTTAAGTGAAAGGATCCCAATGGAGGATCTCGCTGGTGAAAATGCTGTTGACTTCAAATGCAGTGGGTGCAAATAAAAGGATAATAAGGGATTTATTGAAAGGATCCAGCCTGGGCAGTGCAGGAGCCCCACCGGGCTGCAGCCAAGTCAAACCCACAAATGGGTACAAAATGGCTGCTTGTCATGAGGGCTCATACTTTTATAGGTTTTGGTTCATTAGCATAGTGGAGTTAATTGTCCAATTACAGCTCCAGGTGATGAAGCTCCATCCTCCTTGTTCCTTCTCTTCCTTCACTGTTGTTTCCACTCTTGGGGCCTAAAATTTGTCCTTGGTCCCCAGCTGGAAAGGAATTGTTTTGTCTCCCTACTCTGTGAAGAGAGCTTATTAATGCCTAACATGAAACCCAGAACTACACACCAAAACAGCACAGAATCTGAAAATATAAAAGCTAAAACTTAAGCACCCATCTTTTCTTTCCTTAAGTCCTTACAAAAACTCGATAGGCGTTAATGTCTTTGAAACGGGCCTCAATGTCTCCACCATTTTTCCTTGCAAAACCCGGGAATTTTAACTACGGTTTGAACTCCTGAAATTTAGGGTTGTTCAAATGGGTCTGGACCAAGTCTGTTGCAGAGCCCAAATGGTCTGAACTGGTGGTGGATGGGCAGAACCCAGAGAGCCTGAACTGCTGAGATTTGGGGGGAGTATGTGGTAGGTGGTTTGGGAAGGCTGAACCTACCTGGTACCTCAGCAATGGGGAAAGGAAGAGGATGAGTTTAAGATAAAAGGAGGCTGTGTCCTCTGAAACCTCGAGAGAGAAACCCCTTGGGGTAATGCCCCAGTGGACTCTCTCTCCCTTTATTTGAATAAAGTTGCAGAACTCCTCTGTCTCCTTTATGCACACTGGCTTTTCACAGCGTATTTTCCATCAGATCCAGTTTTCCTTTTCACACCATCCAGTCCCACCCCCTGCCATGGGCAGGGACACCTTCGCCTATCCTAGGTTGCTCCAAGCCCTGCCCAACCTGGCCTTGGACACTTCCAGGGGCAGCCACATCTTCTCTGGACCGTGTCTGCCAGGGCCTCACCATCCTCACAACAAAAAATTTCTCCCTATCTAACGCTGCTCTCTGGCAGTTTGGAAAAATTGCATCTTGTTGTGTCCCTCCATCCCTTGTCCCAAGTTCTGCTCCAGCTCTCTTGGAGCCCCCTGAGGTACTGGAAAGGGCTTTAAGTTTATGTCATTTAATTCTTACCACAGTCCCTTCTGCAGATTTGGCCTGGGCTGACCATCTCTTGCTCAGACAATGCCTGGACACTCCTTGGAGGATGATAATTTCCAAGATGTAACATAAGCAGCCTTACTGAGTTTATAATTAGGAGAGGAGTGGTTATTTAGCTTTCACAGATGTGATCCTTAGTGCTGGATCCCGGGTCCAGAGCACAGATCAGGCTCTGTTTTATTTGCCAGTGCAGATTTAGCTCAGTGGTTCTTACTCTGGATCTATGGGAATGGTGTACTTTTTATTTTCCCTAATTTTTTTTTTTTTTGGACAGAACTTAGGTATGTTTAAGACATTTTTAGCAGACTTTCACTTGATTGGTGAGTCTTGACTGGTAAAACTGACTGGTGAAGCAGTAGGAAAAAGGCTTAATGTAATGTATCCTGCTGGGCTGTCATTCAAGAGAACCAACTTTCCAGTTCTCCTTCTGGCTGTAACTCACTGTGCAACTTTGGAGAGGTTTTTTTATCCCCCCACCTCTTTTTCCAGTCCTCCCTGATTTTTGTCAGCCTGCGTAAATTACAGGCAGGTTATGCAACAGATGGACGCTTCCCAAATGGCTAAAAAATTGGTGACTTCAGCTGTTTTACCCACTTCTCCTTTCTTTCTTTGCAGCTGTTAACAATTGATGACAATTTCTGTGGCCTGGATATGAATGCCCCCTTGGGAGTATCATCCATGGTGCGAGGGCTCCCCATTTTCACCGAGGATGGGGACAGGATGACCTCAGTGATTGCCTACGTCTACAAGAACCACTCCCTGGCTTTTGTGGGCACCAAGAGTGGGAAGCTCAAGAAGGTAAGACCTTACATGATCCTCTAACTCGGATTTTCATGTTTTTATGGAGATTTAAGTGTTTCGTCGAGCGTGAGTGCAGTCCTCGTTCGAAGGTGCTCCTGTTTTGAGGATAAAAAAACGGTTTGGTTGGCAAAAAAAAACTGTGTTTCACCCTCAGGGGATGGAGATGATCTGAGAAAGGATAAAATCCTCCTTCCAAATGGTTATGCATCAGGAAATTAATGCTTCAGAAGTCAAACCACAGCCCCAGTCGCAGATAGATGTGATGTAATTTGCATCCAACAGAATTTTTCTGTGTTCAGACCATCTCTAATTGAGTTGTTGATCACAGGGTGTCTGTGCATGCTGGAGAAAAACTGATTGTGGCTGAAGTTTGGGAAACAGGATTCATGCTCTGGAGATCTTTCTCCAGAGCAGTGTGACCGGGCTGTGATTTCACCACGAGCCCAGCACGGGATCAGCGGTCGCCCCGTTGATGTCGGGCTGGGGTTTGGTGCTGAAGGAAGAGCGCTGGCAACAAAGGAAAGCTGTGTCTGGAGCCATAATGAGCTTTATGTTTGTGGCTGATGCCACACAAACAGAATCAAGAGTGTGTTTGTGTTCCTCTCTGGGCATTCCCACTGGAAATGTGGCTGGGGTTTGCCTTGTGAAGCGCTCAGGGAGGCTGGAAAGGTGGGATCCTCCAGCTGTGGTTTTGCCAAGGAAAGGAGAGTGGTTGGAAGTGAGCTGAGGATGGACACTGCCCCCATTTCAGCCCCTCTGAGCCAGTCTGACGATGTTGGTCTGAATGTTCAGCCCAGGAGTGCTGTAAAATGTTGCCTGTGCAAGGAGATGGTGGTAATGGAGACTGAGCAGAGCTTTGTGATGTTTTAGGATGTTGTTTCCTTTCTAAATCCCTTTTGCAAGTAAAGTGAAGTTGGGACAACTAAGGTGCTGTGAAGAGGTGACCGACTGTGGCTTGTGGGGAGTGAAGGGAGTTGTTTGTTCATGGATGCTTAGGGAGAGTCTGGAGTCTCTGGTTTTATTCCTCTACCTGTTTCTTCACTTGCAAAGCAAATCTGGGTTGAAAATTCAGATGGCATTTCCCCCATGCTGAGGGAGGAATGGGATCCTGCCCACTGGCAAATGTCTCTGGCTTTGCTTGAAACAGAGGAAAGGCTGCTTGTGCTTTTGAAAAGAAAGTATGGTGTTTTTATTTTATTTTATTTTTTTTTTTTAATTTAGGCATGTGAATAAGAAGCCAAATTGTTTTTTCAATGGTCATAATAAAAATAATCTCCTCCCCTGGCTAACTAGGTTTTGCTTCCCTGTCATGTGTGATATCATAATAAACTGTTCAGTTCTCCAGCCAGTCTCTTGGAGAGAGGGAAATGGGGTAGCTGAAATCTGAATGGTAAATATCATAAAGATCTAAACATTTAATGACTGCTCTCCCTGCACTCACAAACTTTTGGTTGGTGTTTATATTTTTTTTTTGGCTTCAGGAGAAGAAATCTCAGCCACAGCTGTCTTTGCCTTTGCAGGTCGCATTGCAGTATCCAAGATCTGATTCCTTTTTAATAGGGGAAAAGAGGAGAGAAAGCTTTCTGTGCTTTATGGAGTGTGGTGGGGAGCAGGGACAGCCTTATAGGGTAAAGAATGAGGAGAGGACAGCTGAAGTGGTTGATGTAATTTGAGAAAGGGAATAAAATGAAGCTTTTTCCTAACGTGCTGAATTTTCTGCTTGTGGTAGTTCCCTCCTTGGGTGAGTTGGAGCAGGGCTGGAGCTTTGGGCTGAGATTTGTTCAGGTGAATAAATTTCCCCTCAAAGAGGCAGAACACAAAGGAAAATGGGGCTCCCCAAACCACGTGTGACTGTTTTGGACCTGTTGATCCAGACTCCTGGAAACCTTTAGGTCCTGTCGGTTCAGCCCAGTCCTTGCTGTGATTTCTGCAATCCCTGACTCTCCTCCTCGCCCTCCAGTGCTCCCGAGGGTGTCTGACCCTGGGACAGCAACCTGCCACCTCCTCTGGGTGGATTGGCACTCAGGGTGGTGGGCTGGCACTCAGGATTTTCCCTCGATGCTCCTTGACCCCTGCCAAGGGCCGTTTGATGCTTTGTTTTCCACCTTGGCTCATCAGCCAGGGGCTGCAAGGAGAATGCTGCACTGGGATTGCAACTCCACCATAATCCACGATTTTAGCGTGAAGTTTGTTTTCTGTTCAAAAAATGTGGTAAATTTGAGTAAGCCTTGTAGGATTAGATGAAACTCCTGGACAAATCCCAGGAACAGGGATTTTTTTTTTTTTTTTTTTTTTGTGCTGTTGGGTCCTACCAGGCGTGTCACACTCTGCTGCTTCTCCTGCTGCAGTGCAGCTCCTCGGTCAAGCTGCAGCGGAATATTTTGGATGGCATGAAAGAGGAGTTGTGAGATTATCCCCAAGATAGCAGGATTTATTCTGTGCTTGGGAGACTCACTGCAAGTCATTACAAGATGGTTTTGGAGAAACTTTGCTGCTTTTTTTCCCTACAGTTTCAGTATTTTCCTCTCTGTGTGGTGGTTTGTTTTTTTTTTATGTATGGAAGTGGGAGACTGTGTATCAGATTTTGATTTATGTGATCCATGAATGCTCTGCAAAATACCCACAGTCATAAAGCAATATCTGTTAGTTGATATACAAATGTCACATGTGTCAAAGGAATTTATCCAGTGGCACACACAACTGAAGGAAAATATTGTGCTTTACAGGAACATATCATTAAAATGAATACTAGCAGAGTATCAGGAATCTGCCCGTGTAACCAAGACAACAAAGAGAGAAAGAAAAGGAAAAACCGAGATAGAGATAGGGTAGGGAAAGTGTGAGTGAAACAGAATGACACGGTTGGCCCCAGCTATTTCACTGCCCCAGGCAAAATACATTTTGTAACCCTTGCTCATTCACAAAGCTCCATGTGCAGTCCATCAGGAAGGCACAGAATAATGTGCTGGAGAAATATTCCCTCCAATTCTGCTGCCTTGTCCACGGCACAGCCAGGCCCTGCAGAATGAAGAAATAAATAAGATAAAATTGAGGAGCTTCAGAAAAGGAAAAATCTCAGTGTCCGAATCTAACACGTAGAAACCACTGTCCTTGGATTAAAGGCTTAATGGGGGTTTGTGGCTTCTGGAGGGTGAAGAAGGGTGGAGAAATTCAGTCCTTTGCTCTGCCAGGAACTTCTGGTGTGCTTCCATGTCTCATTTTCTCTCCTGCAAATGGCAGGGAATATTTTCCTTTCTCAGAGGGTGCTGGAGAAGTTGAATTGATTAAGTGCTGTGAGGTGTGGACTCACCTCAAACAGCTTCACTCAGCAGATCAGGTGGGATGGAAAACCAGCGCCTGACCACTTGGGGCATTGGTTTAATGAGAACTATTTAATTTTGTTGTGCTTTGGTTAGAGCCCAGTGAGTGCTTTCCTCCCGTGCTGGCTGTCCCATGGTGTTCCCATGTGTCTGTACCACACTGGTGGTGTGTTCCCACAGTTTTCGTGTAATCCAGGGATCCTGATGGGCTTCCTTGGCAGTAAAACCCCTCTGCACCCTGGGGAAAGCTTCAGGCAAAACCTGTGACTGAAATGCAGTTGGCAACCCTGGGAGGTTTTAGTGAATTCTTTCAGGAGATGCAAAAAAAAACCCGAAACAACAACTCCTCACTTGAGTTTAACAAATGTCTATTTTGTCTCACTGCAAACAGCACAGGAGCTATTCCTGGGGATGTTCTCCCTGCAAACCACTTTGATGTAAAACAGACAGGTGCCAAAATTCCCTGGATTTTAATTTTTCCTTTTCTCACTCTCTCATTCCACTTCACTCCGGTAGCAGGAGAAAAGCAGAGATGGATCCATACACTTGGTTTGGATTTTTTTTCCTGCTGCCACTAATACCTGGCATCACTAAGGGAGCATAGAAGTATTCCATACTCCCTGTATTCCTTCCCCAGGCTTTTAATTTATGGGTCACTGCTCCTGTGCAGATGATTTCCAGTCAAAGAAATACAACTTACCTGCAATTATTCTGTGTGTAGGTGCAGGTGTAAAGGGAGAATTGAGCTTACAAATGTCAGCCTGGGAGCAGCCCCAGGAATTGCATTTCTCACCAAACAAAGCTCTGGTCTATTTTGGAACGTTTATTTGATGATGGAGTAGTAGAAATTTTCATTTATCTGGAACTTCCCTGCAAGAAATTGTTTGGTTTCTTTTTATTCTGTCCAAATATTTCACTGAAAGCCTTTTCTATGCTGAATTCCTTGCAGAGAGAGAACTTTAGCTTAAAAACCAACACTTTCACTATGTGGGCTGTATTTCATTTTTCATGAAATCCAATCAGTTTGTGGTCTTTGAGGGGTTTTTAGATGTGGAGTATCATGTGTGGTGAACGTTTTCATTCAGATCAGACGGCTCTGAAATCTGGCCAGCACTCCCCACTCTGTTTAGGAGAATATCCTCAGTTATCCCTCCTCTGGATAACCCTGAACCCTTGGGACCCTGGGCTCCAGAGGCAAAGCACCACAGGGAGAATTGAAAATCCGAGAGCTGGGATTTGCAGTTCTCCTTTTGGCCCCTCTCACCGTGGTGTTGGGGAAGTGCTAAGTTGTGAGTGGAAGTTTTCCAGGCCAGGTTGGACGGGGCTTGGAGCAACATGGTGGAGTGGAAGGTGTCCCTACCCATGGAATTCCAACCCCCAATTCCAGCCAGAGGGTTGGAATTCACCTCTGAGCTGAGGTGGCAGCACTGGGATTGCCGTGCACGGAATGTCAGGCTTGAATGTTACCACTGCAGGCACAGCCAGGGATCCCCACGGCTTCTCCAGGCCAGGAGGTTTCTGAATACACACAAAACAAGTAGCCCTGCTCGGTTTTGATACTCCCTGGGGGGAATTCTGCAGCTGACAGCTCTGTGTGAATGCCAGCGGGGAAACTCAGCTCCCTTCTCCTTCCCTCTGCTGCCTTGAAAGACTTGGGGTTCTTTTGAATTTTATTTTTTTTCCCCCAGCTGTTTGGCAGGTGGACTTGACTGCTCTGAAAACATGCGGGAGAGGCTCTGGCTCCTGCTGGGAAGATGGTTTCTGCAAGAGGGGCTGGTTCACCCTGGCCTCTCCTCACAGCTTCCTGAGCCAGCAGGAGTCTGGGTTGCTTCACTGACTTGTGAGGGAGCGATGCTGGTTCCTGTCAGAATTTGATGTTTGCAGTTGTCTGTGTCCTACCTTCATGTGCAGCCCCTCTTTGAGAGGCTGCTGCCAGCTTAGATGCCCGGAGATTAGTGAATTTTTCTGGCAGAAACACTCAAAGTTATGTTTTTGGTAGCTGTGATCTCAGTGCTTGGTGCTCGTGTTGGGTGAAAGGGGTGGTGGGAATCAACGTGGATGTTGGGCAGTGGCACAATTTCTCCTGGGTCATGTAACAATCATAAAGTCCTAAAACATCACCTAAAAATGAATGGATTCTGTTCCCATGGGTGAAATCAAAGTAGATGGAGGGAAGGTGATCACCTTGGGCTCAATTGCCAGGCCAGATCCAGATCCTGAACCCAGTTTTAGGCTACTCAGAACAAAAACTTTTTTGACAGCCAGAACAAGTTCAGGAAAGGGTCGAGAGTTTGATCAGGAGCTGGAGGACCTGCCCTGAGAGGAGGGGACGAGAGAAATGAGATTATTCAGGCTGGAGATGAGAAAGTGACCAGGTAACACATCCCCGTGCCAACAGGGAGGATATTGAGGAGCTGGAGACGGGCTCTTCATGCTGGTGAGTGAGGAGAGGATGTGGAACAGCAGGCATAAGCTGGCATGAAAATAATCCTGTTGGATATAAGGAAAAGCTTTTTGTCCATGAGGACCTTGAGGAAGCGGTTCCCGTTCTTGGAAACTTCTGAGGCCAGAAGGGGCAGAACAACCTGGTCTGATCCCACAGCAGAACCTGCTTTGAGCAGGAGGTTGGGTTAGGAACCCTGTGAGGTCCCTTCCAGCCTGGGTTACCCTGGGATCCATCCTCTGCCCTAAACCCCCATCACAGGGGCTGTGTCCAGGCTCTGCTGCTCACCTGGTGCAGCCAGCCCTCGTCTGAAATACCCACTAAGGGCTCCACCACTGCAGGTGGCTGCTTTGCCTCTCACATCCCTCATTTCCCTCATTTCCATTGCTCTGGGACTTTCCAACTTGTCCGTGTCTCACGCTGCAGCTTGTTGCAGGGTCTAGCTGCAGCAGGAAAGCTCCTTTTTTTTTATTTTTTATTTTTTTTCCTGTGACATGAAGGCTGCTGTTCCTGGGAAGAGCTGGAGCCTGCTTTTTGGCAGAGAGCAATTAATTTTCCACACCTCTCCTTCAAGTACCCCTCTCTGCTTTCTGACTACTCAGCAATCTCCGTGCTGGTGTGCAGGGTTTGGCTGAGCTGTGCTTTCACTGGGTGCTTTCCTACATGTGTTGAGTGCTGCTCTTTTTTTTTTTTTTTGGATATTCTAGTTTAGCTGTGACTCAGAGTCTTGTCAGAGATGGGATCCTGTGATCATGCAGTGAGATTTGCAAATAACTGTCTAATCCCTCCGAACTCCACACCAGCAGTGCTGTGCTGTGTGTTTTTGCTCCCAGCTCCAGGAGAAAGAGCAGGCTCCAGTGGGCCCACTGCAGCAGGGAAAGGCAGCAGGTTGTACCTTCATCTCTTCAAACCCTCCCTTTAAATGCAGCCTGCATGTGACAGCCCTGCAGAGCTGGATTTCCCCACAGAGGGCTGAGGATGTGCGTTGTGCAGGCAGGGGGGTACTGGAGAAAAAAACAGACAGGTAACAATGTCCTGCTGCCTGTTCCTCGCTGGAATCCATGGGTCCTGCAGCCCCCCAGGGACAGCTGGCTGTGCTCCTGGGTGTCACCTGCCCTGTGGTGGTGGGTGATTTTTCTGCATGGTGTCAGCAGCTCAGGCTGCCGAGCCTGGCACAGCACGGTGGAAATCTTGCACGGGTGGGATACAAGGAAAAGCAAATTAATTCCCGTGTTCCTCTGGTCCATTTGCTTCTCTTTGTCCCTTTGTTCTCAGGGAAATGCTGTGGCTGGAGCATCAGGTGATCAGCATCAGGTGATCTTCACCTGCTCCTTCTGCTCTCCAGGGTGACAGAGAGAGGCTGTTTAGCTCTCCGTGCACTCCACGGAATGCCCGGATGGATGCCCAGCCAAAAAGGCTCTTGTGCTGCCTTCCTCCTCTCCATCCCCTTCCTTTTTGACTGGGATAATGACTTTTCAGGGAGCCCTTGAAGTGCCTCTTGCTTCTGCCTTTGATTCAAATGCCTCTTGCCTGCTGACCCTTCTTAAGGGAAGTCGGCTTAAGTGCAGTACTCCTAATTAGTTTTGCTTTAATTCAATCTTTTGAAATTATTTTATCAAAAAGAGGAAACCTTCTCCCCTCTCCCTTATTTTATCAGCTTGTTTTCATGCATGGTCTCTGGGTTTATTTCTCTGTTTCCCTTGTCTCTAGATAGGACATCATTTGCATATTTGATTAAGCTCCATATGTTATCAGGGAGCCAGTTGAAAGAAGAGCGAGTCCCTGATAAGGAGCTGTGCATCCATCTCCTCTTTCCACCGTCTTCCACGCCACCCTGCTGCCGTATCTGTGCCCAAAATCACCTCCTCAGCCTCTCACCTCCTCCCTCTGCCTCTGGCCAGAGGACTGATGAGTACTGACAGGGGCAATGCAGACATCACAGCTGGCAGGGGCGGGCAGAGGAAAGGAACTGAGCACTGCTGGGGGTGTGAACCTTGGCAGTGAGATCCAGGCTCAGTTTCCTGCTCTTCCTGCTCAGTGGCAAGTGGAATATGGGCAACTGTGTCCTGGAGGGCATCAGCACGGCTTTGCTGGGTGGCTGATGGGAGAGGGTTGTCCTGCCTTGCTCTCACTCCGAGTCCTGTGTGCAGTTTTGGGTGCCACAATATGAAAAAGATAATTATGAAGCTGTTAGGAAGTGTCCAAAAGGACTCCAATGAAGATGAGGAAAAGCCTTTTGAGGAGTGCCTGAGGTAATTTTGTTAGTTCAGCCTGGAGAGGAGGAGTCTGAGGGAGACCCAGCGCAGTCTGCAGCTTCCTCCTGAGGGGCAGAGCCCGATCTGTGTGTGACAAGACCCAAAGGAACGTCTGGAGCTGTGCCAGGGAAGGTTTAGGTTGACCCCCGGAGGGTGCTGGGTGTCCCCAGGGAATGGTGACAGCCCCGAGGCTGCCAGAGCTCCAGGAGTGTGTGGACAGTGCTCCTGGGGATGCACAGGGTGGGATTGTAGCCTGTCTTGAGCACGGCCAGGAGCTGGACTGGATGATCCTTGTGGGTCCGTTCCAACTCAGGATATTCTGTGATTCCCTGAAGCTCTTTAAAAGATCCTTTTGTGCCCATGGAGAATGTTCTGCACAGTTTTGTGTCCCCACTCTTCACTCTTTACGTTGACTCTGGCTTTGAGTCTCAGCCCTGCTATTTCCTGCTGCAGTCTGGGCTGACACTTGAGGTGCTGGAAATCGCTGCTGTGCCCAGACAGCAGAGTATGGCTGGAGGAGCTGAAAACAGAATAGCCACAGATGCATAATTTTGAAATCTATTTTGTGCAAATATGTGTCTGAAGGCAAAAAAATAATATCTCTTAAGTAAACACATGCCTTGCAGGTTTTGTTCTCTGACTATTGCACCACGAAAACAACTTGCCTTAAGCAGCTCTCCCAGCCCACTTCTAGGAACCCTCTAATTTGAAACCAGCTGTGGGATACCCTTGAGGAAATACAGGGGAATGCTTATTTAACAGCAATTTTCTCCTCCTTACCGCTGATGTTTAAGCTGGGGGAGGCTTTGTCTGGTTTGTGACCCATAATTAGGCATTTGTGGTGGTGATCAGAGTCCAGCTCCTGGCCCGGCTAAGGCAGGGCGAGTTCATAGCAAACAAAAGTCGTGTAATTAGCTGTGTTGCTGGGAGAAGGGACCACAACTTGCAGGAGGGAGCCTTGGAAAAAGAGCTTTTCCCTCAAATGACAACAAAGTGGAGGAACCAGAGGTTTGATTTACGAGCCAGCTTTTAATTAGAAGGCAAAAAGGAATGGGCCTCTTTTGTGAGGATAAGCAGCCTTGGGCTGGGGGTGGTTTGAAGGCACACCCGATGTCCTGAGGTGGGGCAGCCCCGCTGAGCAGTGCAGAGGTTGTGAGCCCCTGTGAGGGGACTTCAGCATATCCAGGAGTTGTGAATGCTGCTGGTGGGGCTTGAGAAATAAAAGCAGCACTAAAATCCCCCTTGCTCCTTTCACAGAATCCCTGGGTTGGAAGAGACCTTCAAGATCATAAAGTCCAACCTGTGTCCCGCTCCTCAACCAAAACCTGGCCTCAAGTGCCACATCCAGGCTTTTTAAACACATCCAGGGACGGTGACTCCAGTACCTCCCCGGGCAGCCATTCCAGCACTTTATCACCCTTTCCATGAAGAACTTCTTCCCAATATCCAATCTGTATTTCCCTTGGCACAGCTGGAGGCTGTGTCCCCTCGTTCTGTCAGTTGCTGCCCTTCCCCTCCTGCTTGTTCCGCTTTGGTTCAATGACTCTTTGGCTTTGTCGTGTCCAGCTTTGCTGGATTGCTGGTTCTTGGACTTGTGTGTGAGGAGTTGTGCTGGTTTTTGTCGGCCCCAGCCCATGTGGTGTCTGTGGGAGTGAGGATATGTGTTGTTGTGTGGGACTCAAGGATCTGTTCCTGCTTGTTCTGACGCTTGTCTTCTTGTTTTTCTTTGGTTTTTGGGTTTTTTTTTAACCTCCCAAACCCTATCAGTGTCCTCTCACCTTTCCTAAATGAAACCATATGGAAGAGCTGCAGATTCCTGGGCCTTTCTTGAGTTGGAGAAGCTTTGATTGTTGTGTGAGGGGTGCAAAAATATGGACTGAAGGCTAGACCAGGGCAGTAAATCAAATATGACATTTTCCAAATCCTCCTGGGGTACTGTGCCCGGGGTGACTCAAACAATCTTCCTGGCTGTAAGAGGAGCAGCTAAACCTATAGACTTGATGTTGACCTGGTGGTGTCAAATCTAGGCTGATGTCAATGACTTTTTTTTTTGTGATTTGACTCTCATTGCCTGGCTTTCCTCATCCTGGCCAATGTCACTATGGCACCAAGGATGGTCTTTCACCCTCTAAACTAAACGAGGCATTGAATTATAAAGAGTTGGAGTGATATTTGAATTCAAAACCCTCCCAAAAATGGGTTTGCCAGCTGGGTTGGCGTCCATGCTTGACTAAAGATGGCAGGACTGTGTTTGTGGAGATATCCCTTAATCCCATGGAGCATCATCCCTAAAAGCTGTTCATCCAGTAGGCACCAAGCTGAGATCCCCCTTGGAAGTGTGTGTTGGAATCCAGTGGAACCCTCCAGAGCTCCAAAAAGAGATGGTTTGGGTCCCCAGGGGGTGCCAAGAGAAGCAAAGTCTGGAGAGGAAAGTTGGGAGTGAGTCCTCTGTGGTTTTCAGCTCTGGTTACACTCCGTCGTGCTGAACGTGTTCTGATTCACAGGGCTGGGGCACTTTGGATAACAAAACAGCAGCTCCTGGGGATTTTAGTGGGGTTGGGAAGCTTTGCTGAGGGTTGTTTGTGCAGCTGATGTGGCAGCATTGGCAGAGGATCCCAGCACACTCAATCTGTGGCATCCTGGCAGTGAAAAACCTCTGCCTCTGCTGCCAGCTGTGCTGGCATCCCATCCTGCTGAGATCCTCATGGATGAGCTCTGGAGTCATCCTTTTGACTTCTTGTAGTTTTGTTTCATTTCATTTTAACTGGCAATAAATTCCAGTGATGTCAGAGGAAAAAGGTTATCGCTGAGACTGGCAGAGCCCTCCTCATATGAATTTTTCAGGACCCCTCCTGATGAAATCTAATTAAACACCGCGACTGGCACTGTGCAGATCTCCCTGTGTTTGTCATGTGGTTGATCAGGGCTGGGTTATCAGGAGGAGCTTATGGCTTGTGATATCTGCTGGGGTGGATGTGGTTTCACACACCACAGGCACTTTGATCTTTCTCCCCCCGCTGCTCACGAGTTTCTGTGGGTTTCTCTCAGGTTTCCTGCGCCATCCGTTGATCTCCTTGGGGTCTAAGGGAAGATGTTGAGGATAGAGAGGGAGAACCTGAGTGACAAGGAAACTCCTCCTGCCTTTCAGACAGCACCTGTGTTCTGGGAAGCGATGGGACCCTGGCATCCTGTTAGGTTGGAGTGTCTCTTGCAGCGAGAAAAACTCGTTTTGTTGTTTTCTTACAGAACTGAGGGAAATTTTGCAAGGAATAAATAAACCCAACCCAAACGCGGCCCCGTGCCAAATCAAAACTGATTGCTTCTCCCTCCTCTCCTTTTCAATACAACAAACAAGCTGTGAAAGTTGTATGGTCTGTGAAACAACCACTTATGGTTATTTGACCTCCTCCCCTCCCTTTCCCTCCTTTCCTTTTTATTTTTGTTTAATTAGTTCTCACATATATTTCTACCGCGAGATGGAAAAGTCAAAATCTTTTGATGCTTTCAAGCCCCTTCTCCCCCTGTGATGATGTAAATTAATTCCCCAAATCCCACCTATATTGTGAATTTTTAGCTAATTTTTCTATTAATGGAGAGAGACTTAAAAAAAAAAAAGACAATGTTTCCAGATTTTTATGTCTCTGTTTTCCTTGCACGTCTGTCTTAGTCTGCAGTATGTGGAGAGGTGGGAGATCTTGTGAGACTGCTGCCTTTAGTCTCTTTGTTAAACTTCTTCTGCCGGGTTAGCATTTTTGTCTGCTTGGAAGCTGGAGGATTGAACTCACCTGGGAGCCCCAGTAGTGAAATAAATTATCATAATATAGCAGGAAAAGAATATATTTTAAGATGGTGAGCAGTGCAGGGCTGCCCTGGTGTATTACATCTGTTCATTTAGAAATGTAAAATATGGCTTTGGCTTTGGGGCACAGGACTGCGATGTTCTTGTTTTGAGGGGAGGGGGCTGCTGGGGCTGAGGGAGGCAGGTAAATATAAAATAAATACGGTCCCAAACACATCCTGACACTGACAGTGACTACAATAACAAGCAAAAGCTGAACATTGATTGCTAATTCATGATTTTTAAGCCAACCTCTGAGTTTTTAGAGGAATCTGGTTCTTCTTAGGGGAGTGGCAGTGCTGTAAAGCAGAGAGGGAGGGCAGGAGATTGGAAATCTGTCGTAATTAATATTCCAGTGCTCTGCTTTAACAAATTGTCAGCACAATGGGTGGAGGTGCAGGTGCAGGGCTGTTCACCAAGGTGTTTTACGCCCTTCTGTTAAAAAAGGATTAATTTTTAGTTTGAACCAGGGTACCTGGCAAGGGAGATATGAGCTCAACCCCTCCAGAAAAGCTCTGAGCAGTCCCAGGCGGGGACGTGGCAACAGGAGCCGAAAACCCCCGAAGTCACTACACTGATTCTGACATTTTTATGAACCAATATTGATATTCTGTGGGTTTTTTTTTTCCTCCTGGGGTTTTCACCTTGCTCGTTTTGCAGCCCCTGCCCTGTGGTGCAGCCCCTGTGCTGCTTCCTTCCCTGTTAAGGAAATCTCAGGCTCTTCCCTCCCCAAGCTCTCGCTGACATTGCCATGGAAGTGCTGCCCTTCTCCTCGCTGCTAGGAAAGATGAGCTCACTTGCACTAAATATATCCCCTTGTCCATGCCAGGGATGCTCTGGCAGACTCTGAAGTGACTTCTTTTCTATGTTTTGTCAATTCTCTGTGGCAGGTGATTTCATTAGCTGCTCTTTAATTGTTCACGGAGCTGAGCTCTTGCTTTTTTTTGTTTTCACCCTCCTGATGGAAAGGTGCTGGTGGCCACCTTGTAGTTCATCCCTCCAGGTCAGCCTTGCCACCTGGTTCATAAATCTGCTTCTCTATTTTAATTTTTAAAATATTTTAAAAATACTTTAAAAAAAAGTAAGCTGCAAAATTTGAATTTGTAGTCAAACTCCCAGAAAGTTCACTCTCAGGGTTTCGGGCTGAGGTGGGATCTGCCCCCAGTTTTGTTCCTCGTGTGATCTCTGGATGATCTCACACTTGTCTGTCTGCTCTCCCTGTTTATTCCGTAGTTATTAAAATGAAGAGGAAGTGGGAATTTGATGTTTTGGCCAGGATTGAGCTTCTCCTTTACAATATCTGGACTGGGGATGGTGTCTTAGCAGGGTTTTTTTCCATATATATTCACTGGGATAGTCAGTGTGTGCTCCTTCTGGATCATCTCACATCTGCAACGCTGCAACCCTGGTCACTGACAATTTTGTGATAATTTTAGACTTTGTGTGCTGCCAGGCACTGACCCCCAAGAGAACACTGCGTTTGACTTGAGGCCTTGGAGAAGGCTTCCAAAATTAAATCATAGAACTAAAATTATGAGTATATAATTTTAATAAGTGTATAATATCTCATAGTAAAAAAACTTAGAATTTAAGTTATTAGAATATAATATATAAAGCAAGATGGAAGCTTTGAGGCAAAAGTCTCTTCTGCTTCACTCTCTTCTTCATGGATCTAGGTGCTATTGTGTGATTGAGTAGAAAAGTCCACATTGCAGGCCACAGATAGTTAATTATTAGGTTAAAAATGAAAATAATTTAGATGGCATTTCTTAATTAGATAGTTTACCCTTAAAAGGCCTTGTAGAGAAAGAACTGGGGGCTGCTTTTAGCTTATTAACTTGCATAATATAGAAATCACAGCTTGTGAGTTTATAATATAGATAAAAACTGATAAACATCAGAGTCCAAACAAGAAATACCACCTCACTCATTTAATCCTAACCCTAAAAAAAAAGATAAACTTTAAACTGCAGTACTTTATGAGCAGTGTGATCCCCATCTCTGCTGTCCTGTCATCTATTCCCTTTCTCCCACTGATCACCATGCCTGAATGTCCTTTTAACTTGCTTTTTAGGATTTTCCAGTTTTCCCTCCTCCATACCCTCTGTTCCTTACTTTTCCTTCAAGCCCCCACAATTTTGTTACTCCTGGGGTGACCCTTTGGCTCTGCTCACCTTTGATGTCCATTTGCAGTTTGATCAGACTAAAATATAAGAATCCTGAACTCAGTTCCTGCTTTGCTGCTGTCTTTGATGAAGCTAGCTTTTGGAGAGTGGGGTTTCATCTCATTAAATGGGGAAATCTCCATTCCCAGGAAGTTCTGCCAACTTCCTTCCCACTCCAGGGAGAGAATTCAGACCTTTTAGCACACAAATCATCTCATTCTGTGAGAGAATGAAGCTGCCCTAGACCAGGACAGGTGAATTATGTCCAAAAAGGATTTTTTTCTCTCCATTAGAGCTAAGGGGAGCTGAGAACCACTTGTTCAGATGTGAACATCCCTTATTTCTCTGTTCCCTATCTGTAAGTGACAGTAATGGTGTTCCTCTGCTTTGATAAGGGTCTCATCAACAGGTTGTGGTGGTGAGGTGCTCCAACATTATCATAATAGGAAAGTTCAGTGCAGGGTTATTTTATGCAGGATTTTCCTGCTGGAAATTTGATTAACATGTTCAGATGGGGCCGATTCTTTTGGTCCTTCGTATTTTCTTCATTCTGCTGCAGGTGGAATCCAAACTCTTCTGTGAAGCTCAGGGGCTCTTACCTGGGCCAGGCACCTGGAGTTGGCAAGGAACATTGAGAGAAGGGACATTGGGCTGCAACTTCAGCTCAGGTGGTTTAGGGAAGAAAAAGGGGCTGGAACAGACCTGGCACACCAGCACCCCCTAATCCATGGATTCCCTTTGATGCCGGTACAAACTCTTCCTAAACTGCTAAAATCTGAGGGAAAAACTTTAATTTTGTGTAAAAGAGGGAAAAAGCCTGCAGAATTTATGGCACTGCCAGTGAATCCAGGGTGTTAGGAGTGCCTGAGGAGGCCGGGACCTCCTTGGGATCACACCTGTCACAGGTGAGTTTTGCTGCACCAGCACCACGGGATGCTTTGGGTGGCACGGCACACTGGAGGATATTTTGGAATGTGCTTCCACGTGATTTGGAGACCCCAGCTGGCAGGATGGGGTGGGGCAAAGAAGCGAGGAAGTATTTAGGCGTGCAAAAATGATCAAGATACTTTCAGGTGCGTGATTCCAGCTGCAGGAGGCCCTGACACCCAGGAACCTGCAGTCAAAAGGGCACAAATAACCGGAGCAGACAGACCCTGAGAGGGAAATGTGGAGAGCAGAGAGTTCCCTAGAAGGAGTGGATGGGAGAGGCCAGCTTGGCTTGGGGGTGATGTGGAGAGCGTGAAGGGGTGGTCAGAAAAAATTCCGTGTGACATCGTGGCAGAGCAGGGAGCCTTGATCTATTCCTGGCTCTGCTGCTGATTGCAGCGTGACCTCGGGCAAATCACTCCCCTCTCCCCATCCCGGCTCTGCTCTTCCCAGAGCTCTTCAGGGAATGGGCTGTCACTTGCAATGAGCCTGTCCTGAGCACAGCCACCCTTTGATTTCATCTTGATGCTTCCCAGGCCGCTGAACCCGGTGCTCAAAGCTGGGGGGTGTTGGGGTTCAGCAAAAAAAAAAAAAAAANCAGATGCAAAAATTTCCACGTGCAAAAATTCCCTGGTGGGAGCGGGGGCTCCTCCCAAGTGTGTGTTTGTGCAAGGGCTTGGGCTGAGCTCTGTCAACACACGGCTTTCCCCAGCTCCCTGTGCATCCCTGGTTTCCCTGCCCCCTCCCAACAGGTTGGCCATAAATTAGGTTCTGATGTGGGGATTGAATTTCACTCCAGCTGCTGGAGCTGTGGCACATCTGGGGTCCTCCTGTGGTTAATGACTTCACAAAAATGAAGCAATAAAGGTTATGATGGCTGTGTTTTAACCCCGTGGCCCTCGTTCTGCTCAATAGGAAGGTTTCCCTGGAACAGTTAAAAACCCTCTGTCTGCATTTAAGTATCTCCCAGTGATGTGCCATCTTTGAGCAGCTTTTTATGAAGTGATTTTAGTTTTGAAATTTAACAAAGCTGAAGCATTTTTTCCTTCATGTTTTCCTTCACAAAAGACGAACTGGTTCTCTTTAAACTGAAAAAAAAACCGGGTCTCTAAATTATGCCATGATTTAGCATTTACATACAACAGAGAAGTTGCTGGAAAGAAGAAAGAGGAAAAAAACTCGCCTCACTTTGAGGTTTTTTGGTGCAAATCAGTAATGCTCTTTTTAAGGGATGATTTGTCTGTGAAGAGCAGCTCCCAGCTCTGGTCACCAATGATCCCTTCAAGGGATGATGCTTCCACTCACTCACAAACTCAAAGCCGTGGTCAGGAAAACTCGGATGTGACTTTGGCCACTGAGCTCTTGCAGCATCAGAAATGCTGGCACTTTAGAATGTGTGGGTTCTTAGAAATCAAGGTGTCCTTTCTCAGTCCTCATCTCATTTTTTAGTTCCCTAAAGAGATCTCTCATGTTTTTTTTCAAGGGAAGTGAATTTTAGTGCTCCAGCCAAACCGTGGTTGTCTCTGTTGGCTGTTGTGGATGCTGCTAAAGATGCCATTCAGATTCTCCAGCTGCAGGATTTGCCTGCCCAGCAGATCAAATCAATAAATGTATTTATCCTCCCAGCTCTGCTGACAGGTGTGGAAGTTGGGACTGTCTCAGAGAGAGCTAAACCATTCAGGCTCTGAGCTAAAGTGGATTTACCTGGGAAAGAGGGAGATATTTAATTTTGAGAGTGGTTCACATCACCTCCTAGCCAGGATGCCGTTGTGTGTACAGTCAGTGGAGTTCAAAGCATCATTTATGCCACCCCTTGGAGACATCTGCCTACTTTTTAATATAAATAACTCCAATCTTTAAGGAGAGAGTAATGAAATTCCCTGCCTGACATAATTCAGGGGTGACTCCATGGGGGACATTGCAGCAGAAACTCTGGGCCTGGACCAAGCTGGAATAAACCTCAAGGTCCCTGGGCTGGCAGCAAAATGATTCCCATAATCACAGGAGTTGTCCTTAAGTTCTTCTGCTGCATTTAGGGAAGAAGGGGTTTTTCCCTGGCCCATTTCCACCCTGAATTGTTTGTTATCCTTTGTCCCAAAATCTTCAGGATGTGCTGATGGTGCCAAATTCTTGTTAAAATGCAAGTAACCACGGCAGACACTCAGAGGAGATAAACATCTCTCATTTATTTATTTAACTCGCTGTTAATTGCAGAGGACGACCCTTCACTCATCTGTTGTGAAGTGTATTGACTTCCCCTCCACAGGTTTCCAGATTTGCTGCTCCAGCACAAACCCTGAGAGGGCCCTGGGTTGGTTTTTGAGGAGCAGGGGGGCTGATGTTGGAGCTAATGTGCTTTTTATGAGACATATCCTGGGACCCCTGCAACAAGGTCTGTGACGCTGCTTTATCCTAAATCTGCAACAAGACACAAATGCCTGATTTTCACTGAATGCACAGAAACTCCTCATCTGCAGAGTGGGAACAAACTTTTCTTCTTTATGACTCAAAATCTTTAGAAGTCCAGAAGTCCTGAAGGACTTACCTTAAAATTTTTTTTTCTTTTTTTTTTTTTTTTTGGCCATAGCTGCTGCCCATTTTTTCCTAGGGATTCAGAAATCAGAAAGGTGTTATCCCAGGTAGCTGGAGGTATAACTCCGGGCAGAGTGCTCGTGAGGGGTTGTTATGTAATTGATATTGATAAATTGCTGTGGCAGAAGGTAAAATATTATCTGGAGGGCTGTGATAGGTGCAGACACACAGACTTGGGGCCAGGTTGCCTCCTTGCCATGAAATCATGGAGTGGTTTGGGGTTGGGAGAGATGTTAAAATCATCCAGCTCCAATCTCCTGCCCGGGCAGGGACATCTCCCACTGTCCCAGGTGCTCCAAGCCTCATCCAGCCTGGCCTGGGACACGTCCAGGGATGGACAAGATGGGTCTTGACTGGAGCTGGAAGAGCTCAGGTGTAATTCAGACTGCAAATCCAAGGTGCCGTAGCATTCCTGCAAGTGATTCCCTCTTCTTTGATCCTGATTAGTTAAATCAAGGAATGCAGGTGGGGAAGGGACCTCAAGAACTCCCCTGTGCCCCAAAGCAAACCCACTGCAGCCAAACCATTCCTTGGGGATGTTCCCATTAACTCAGCCACTGCAGAGGCTCAAGCCAGACCCAGGGGCCTCTGCCTGACTTGGATCATTTCTGACTGCTGGGTTTGCAGGTTTCACCCGTATTTTATTTTAATGAATGTCACAAGCCTGCAAGCTCTATCCTCTATCTGGGGCCTGTGCTCTTCTATGGGATTATCCACCTATTGTCAGGCCATTCATCTGAATTCCCCCGTTCATTTCAGCCCTATTCACTCCCAGCCATCCATTATCCACACCTTTCTTTCCCTACCCTGAATATCACCCAAGCTGCTCTCTCTTCTTGCCCTGGAAACTTTAAATATAGATAGATATGTTAATTGCTATCATTACAACAAACGGTCCCAGTCACCCTGCGATTCAGGGAACATTTTGTGTTGCCATTTAAATGATGAGGCCTTTTTTTCCTTTTTTTCTTTAATGCCACTGACAGCTACTTGTGTTTAATTCATTTTGATTTTGTTAGGAGGGGGAAGTTATCAGGATCGTATCATTAAAAATGCATGCTTGGGTTATTCATGCATGTTTCATAGATCCCTGTGTATGATCCATCATAATTCAACATTAGCCAATGGGGATACCAAGTGGAAAGGGTCTGCTGAGCATACACATAATTCAATTACACCCGTGACGTCACATTGATTGGATTCTTAATGACACCTCTGAGCCGTGCTGGGAAAAAGGAGGATTTCCACCACAGCTGCCCCTGCCTGGAAGCACGAGGTTTGTGTTACAGAACCCCAGAATCCCTGAGTTGGAAGAGACCTTCAAGATCATCGAGTCCAACCCGTGCCCAACTCCTCAACCAAACCCTGGCACCCAGTGCCACATCCAGGCTTTTTAAACACATCCAGGGACGGTGACTGCAGCACCTCCCCGGGCAGCCATTCCAGCACTTTATCACCCTTTCCATGAAGAACTTCTTCCCAATATCCAACCTGGATTTCCCTGGTGCAGCTGAGGCTGTGTCCCCTCGTTGTGTCAGTTCTGGAGGAAGAGCCCAAGCCCAGCTGAGCACAGGCACCCTGCAGGGAGCTGTGGAGAGTGATGAGCTCAGCCCTGAGTCTCCTTTTCTCCAGGCTGAGCAGCCCCAGCTCCCTCAGTGGTTCCTCACAGGTTTGTGTTCCCAGCTCCCTCAGTGGTTCCTCACAGGTTTGTGTTCCCAGCTCCCTCAGTGGTTCCTCACAGGTTTGTGTTCCCAGCTCCCTCAGTGGCTCCTCCAGGCTGGCCAAAGTTTGGGGCCGCTCTGGAGCTCAAGGACAGATGTGAAGCAGCTCAGGCAGCAAGACGTGAGCCCTGAGTTCCACAGGAGCTGCGCTGCTTGGGCTGTAATAAAATAAAGAAATGAGGTGTTCTCCCTGCTGTTTGATTAAAGGACAGCAGTTCCCATGATAGAGGGACGTGTCACGTTGCATGAAATCCTCCTGGTCTGGGATAGCTCTGCTCACACTGGAGCTTTGGTTTGGTTAAAAACCTGTTCTTGATGGGTGGTGTGGAGCAGGGCATGGTGGAATCCACTGCAGCTGAGGAGGGAAAGAGAGAGAGACAGAGATAGGAGGGAAATAGATTGATTCTTGATTGATTGATTGAAAGATGATGTAGCTGGTGGCACCTTTATCCTCTCCTCTTGTCACAGGCCTGACTTAGGATAAATCAGTAATTGCACCTTCCTGCCCCTTCACCTCCAGGACAGCCTTTCACCCTGTTAGTGAAATGAATCCCTTCTTCCCAGAGCCTGCTGGCAATATCCACAACGAGGCAGTGCCATTCCTGGGGATGCAGGTGGCAGAGGTCAGGGAATGTAAAAAAGTTCCATTATTTTGATAGCAAGGATGGGCTCCCTCCGTGACAGGAGAGGTTTGGGCTGGGTATCAGGAAAAGATTCTTCACCCAGAGGATGTTTGGGCACTGAACAGGCTCCTCAGGTAACAGGCAGAGCCCCAAGGCTCTAGAGCTCCAGAAATGTTTGGGCAGTGCTCTCACAGACTGGGATTTTTTTTTTGTGTGTGGTCATTTTTGGGGCCAGGAACTGGACTGGATGATTTTTGTGGGTCCCTTCCAAATTAGGATATTTTGTCTGTGGTTCCACCTAAGGCAGCGCTGGGATGCTGATCTCAGTTTGGGTGTCCTGGCACTGCTGCTCCTTGGCATCAATCAGGTGGAGCAGGGATTGCTGATGCGGAGTTTTCTTTGATGGTCCTAAAAAAATAAAAAANTGGGGCCAGGAACTGGACTGGATGTTTTTGTGGGTCCCTTCCAAATTAGGATATTTTGTCTGTGGTTCCACCTAAGGCAACGCTGGGATGCTGATCTCAGTTTGGGTGTCCTGGCACTGCTGCTGCTTGGCATCAATCAGGTGGAGCAGGGATTGCTGATGCGGAGTTTTCTTTGATGGTCCTAAAAAAATAAAAAAAAAAAAAAAAAAAAAAAAAAAAAAAAAAAAAAAAAAAAGAAGGAGGCTCAGCATCCTCTGCTGCCTCTCACTTCAATATATTGAAAAATAACTCCTCTGTGAGTGCGTCCCAGCACCTCTCTGCCTCAGCACTTTTGAAGCTCTGATGCATTCCAACCCAACACTGGACTATCTCCATTTTATTGGTGCTGGATCACAAGCTGAGAGAACTAAAAAAAAAAAAAAAAAAATTAAAAGTCTCTCCTTATGGTCATGACTGGGAGAAGAAATCACTGCTGCTGCTGACTCCTCCTGACTCCCAGACCTCTGCTTTAAGCACACGAGCATTCCAACTACCAATCCTATTGATTTTCAATTATGGCTCAAATGGAAGTGGTTGTAGCTTTGTGTTTACCCTCGGGAGACTTTGCCTTGTCATTGCTGCTGAGGAGCAAGCGTGGGGAAATTCAGCGCTGGTGTGGATGTGTGGGACTGGAACTCATTCCTGGGCAGAAATGGGGGTCACCTCTGCTGGCTAAAACAACAAAATACCTTTTTATGGGACTGGATGTGCTGTTGGGGAGGTGTTGCATGAAGAAATCATGGCTATAAATACAGAGCCGGTGTGGCATGGCAGAGAGTTATTGTTGGCATGAGAGTGGGGTATTTTTAAATGATGTGGGGAGACTTTATTTCAAAGAGAGCAATGCCGAACCTTGCTGGCACGTTCGGGATAGGCTGGGCAGGAGGCACACGAGAAGTTGGAAGCTGCAAAATTCACACTCTCCCTTCCGTGATTTGTAGCTTGGTCAGTGTTTGCCATGGCTGCTGTGAGCAGGTGGATGTGAGGGTGGCCTGGAACAAGTACAATTCAAGTTTTGGAGGCATGCTCCTCCCTGGATTTCTCAGCAATTTGCTAAAGGCAGGAAATACTGAATCCATTCCTTTGGCAGGGGCTGCAAAGGGGTTAAATGATTTATAGAGATGGGTTAGGATTATGGAATCACAGAACAATTTAGGTTGGAAGGGACCTTAAAGATCATCCTGTTCCAGCCATGGGCAGGGACAGCTTCCACTGTCCCAGATTGTCCAAGCTCTGTCCAGCCTGGCCTTGGGCACTTCCAGGGATCCAGGGACAGCCACAGCTTCTCTGGACACCCTGTGCCAGGGCCTCCCCACCTGCCTGTGTGAAAAGTTACTTTTCCTCTTTTCCTAAAAGCTTCCTTCTCTTCCTCTTTTCTAAAAGCTTCTTTTAGGCCCTGGAAGGGGCTCTGAGGTCTCCCTGGAGCCTTCTCCGTGGCCTCCTCTGGATCCTCTCTGACAGTCTGTGCCTTACCCAGATTTGTGTGTGGTTCTCCTGCTGAAGTCTCACAGGGGCTGAGTAGAGGCCCCATCTTTCAGAGATTCCCTGGAAAAGCCCCCCAAACCCGAGGATTACTATTCTCCTCAGCCTGTCCAAGAGCTGGGATGAATTTCAGAGGGTTTGGATTTGCCTGGGTCTTGACGTGGCCTGCCCCACGTGTGCACCCGTGCACTCCTGCCCCGCTGCCAGAGCCACGCTGTGCTTGTTCCTTGTTCCCTTGCCTTTCCCTGAGAACCATGAGGCTGTTATTTATAGCAGCTGGGCAGCTGGAGCCCAGCTTGGGTTTCCATCACCTGCTCCCCTTCCCTGCATCCGAGGCTGGATTTCAGCCTGGGGTGAGGTGCTGACCCTGCCCCGTCGCTGCCCTTGGCCTCAGGGCTCTGTCCTCATCCTCGTTTCCCCCTCAGGGCAGAGTCTGCAGGGAGTGGAATGCAGCGAGGACCTGAATTACATCTTGTAGGATGCTCCTGGTCAGGACTAAAGGGAATATTCAAGGTGGTTTTATACCTCCACACTTTCTGTGTTTTCCTTGAAACACAGTTATTGTTAATAATATTAAAAATGAGCACCATTTCTGTGCAGGAGCAAGGCTCTCTTTGGGATGGGCCCTCTTGAAGGTGCATGAGATCTTTTTGGGGTCCTGCAAGTCAATGTTGAGCATTCCTGAAAGGCAGTAGGAGAGAATCTGTTAAATGGAATCAGGATCCTTAAGGGGAAGGGACTGGGCTGCTCTGAGCTGTGGCTTTATCTCTCTTCTCCTCCCTGGGGGGGAGCAAGCAGCCCTACCTGCCTCTTTTCCCTCCCTTATCAGCAGCATCTGGCATTATCACGTTTGTATCTCCTCCTTGTAGTGCTGACGTGAGAGGACAACTCCCAGGGTTGACAGCAGGATAAGAAGTGGGGAATTAGCAAAGCCTGGATGCATGAGCATTTCCTTTCCAGCCTGGTGCTCAGGAGGTGACCCACACTCCTCCTGCCTCTTCCATGGATATCTGCTCCTCTGGAGGATGAAAACTCCCACCATGTGCTGGCAATAACCAGGAGACAGTGGCCAGATTAGCATGGAAAAATAAACGGCCTTTTCTTCTTTTTTTTTTTTTTT